>OY720429.1:62861287-63026414 GCA_963082735.1 Pocota personata | reverse complement strand
GAGAGAAATTGCACTACACATACCCAACCAAACCTTTTTAGGACATCCTGCATAGTAAAACGTTTCACTTATATATTTCTCAGACGATCTTAGCCAAAACCGATATCAAAGTAGTGTTTAAAATATTCAAGAACATAGCGAACAAAAATTTGGAAAAAATGTGCCTAAACATTTTTTTTTTTTTAATAAATAGTTTTTGTTTTTTCTTAAATTTTCAATCAGATTAATTTGCATACGAGTAAGTACGCGTCATTTAGTCGTGCATTTTATTTGCATCGCATTCATATGAAATATATAATACATATGTACATATCTTGCAGGAACTCTTCAGCGAATCAATTATTATTTGTTTCATATACGAGTATGTAATGTTATTTCGTTTGAGGTGAATTTCAATTATAGAAAAAGAATGAAACTTCTTTCAGAAAAATAATTCTTTCTTTGCCATCTGAAAGTTATTAAACGTTTTTAATTAAACGAATTTTACGCAGACAAAAATTAATTGTGCAATAATTGCCGGGATTTTCATCAAGGAGGGGCGAACAGTTTTTTTTTTATGCTGGAATGCGTCTGTTGTACTGCTACAAATATTTATCACTTTTCCCGGTTTCTCAGCATTATGTACATTACATCAAGCATCACCTTTATAACACATACGTATACAATATGTATGTATGTTCTTGTACCTTACTGCACTCGCTCACTCATTCGCCCCTTTGTCTGTGACCACCTTCTGGCCACTGAACTATAAACGAAATATCCATAATTTGTTCATATGTGTGTTAAGTAAAATAGTATAAAGTATATATAAATAGGACATTGTGACATATTGTTGAAAGATCTTTTTGAACAGAATCCAACAACACTTTTTTTCGAATTTTAAATTTGCACTCACAGTGAAGGAATGTCTGCCAAGACTGGGCATCCGAACACCCTCAATTTTGCAAAGTACCTACGTGATCCAAAAATTTGGGAGAATTTATGATAATAAAGCATTTTTGCTTTTATAATGACAAAGTAGTTTTTATTTTGGAGTTATCATAATTTCTATGCAAAGCCGCTATTAGATTAATAGACCTATGCACCTAGGTGTACCTACATATATACTATACTATATGTATATATAGGCAAAGTGTGATTCCATTGTAGGTTATAATTTAAATCTAGCACTGGCAGTAGGGTGGTTATATGGCTAAAATGCAACTGATCGCGATGATGACATCAGGAGGACGGAAAAAAAAATACTGTGAATCATAAGCAACGAAAATAATAGCGAAAACAAATAGCTGTCCAGTTATCTGGACAGCCACCCTTGGAGTTTACAGAAACTTAATACCACCTGAGTTTCAAACTCTGTCTTTCTCTCTGTCTCTTCCCCTTTCCACAAAACGCACGTGTTTTTAAAAAAAAAAAAAAAATTAGTATAAGGGTATTCATATCCCCTCTAACACGTGCAAATTATATAAAAAAAAAAAAAAAAAAAAACTACGATGGTGCTGTCAAATAAAAATAACTGGTATTTAACATCTATAAATACTAAGCATTGACATTTATAATTACGGAGCGGTATACGAAAGAGCAATGCATTTTGATTTTTAAACCCCATCTCCGAAATACGGAAAATTTAACAACCACGATAATTGTTTGCCGCTGAAGAAATTAATGAAAAAATTCGATCGAACCGCGTCAGTGTTGGATGTGCAAAGACCAGTGCGTCTTCATAGTGGTTGGTCACATGAAAATATCAACGAAGTTAATGACAGTGTCTGTCAAAATCAATTCGCTATTGTTCTCAGTAATTGTAACTTTCCTACAGTTCCATGCAGCACATTTTAACAAAAGACCTGTATCTGCATCCCTACAAGATCCAATCGACTCAGGAATTGTAGCCAGCAGATCATGAATAGCGTCGTAACTTCGTTGCTTGTGCGTTAGAACCCCAAAGTTGATGGCGATTTTTCGAACACAACTATCTTCAGCGATGAGGCTCACTTTCAACTGAATGGCTTCGTAATAAACTAACAAAATTGTCGCATTTGGGGTCATGAAAATTCACAAGCCAATTACAAATAATCAATGCATCCACAAAAAGTCACTATATGGTGCGAATAAGGGGCAGGCGGCATGATTGGGTCGTACTTCTTCGAAAATTCCCTTGGTGCTGCTGTAACAGTCAATGATGACCGTTGTCAGGACAAGATAACAAATTATTTTTGGCACCAATTGGAAGATATTGATATAGCAGACATGTGGTTTCAACAAGACGGTGCCACCTGACACACAGCGCGAGAAACAATTCAGCTATTGCACACAAAGTTTCGCTGCCACGTCATCTCTCTTTTCGGCGACCAAAATTGGCAACAAAGATTGTGCGATATCACACCGTTAAATTTGTTCTTTGAAGCAGAAGAGTATATGCCAATGACCCCCAAACAATTCCAGAGATAAAGGACGAAATTCGATGCATTATATTATACAGAAATTTTATCATAGTTTTGTTATTATGAAGAAATATTATTAAATCTTTTACGCAGTAATAATACTAAATCACTCATCATCAAAGAGTATATTATATTAGCATATATGCATATGGCAATTTTTTATCAAATATCTTTGATATACAAATGTATATCTATGATAATCTAGAAGCCTAAGCAATGAGTGATTTATTGCATATCGCTTCAAAACGCATCGTTAAGTACTGAAGAAATCAAGAAAGTCTTCTAACCACAAAAAATAATTTCACTAAAATTCAGAGCTGATTTAGATATGATTAACAGTAGGCAGCAAAATTATGTTACCAGTAGGCAGCAAAATGTTGATTGATTTTCTAAATTCAATGTTTTTAATCAAAGTAATGATAAATATTTTTAACTTACATTATATTATAATTAAAAAAACATAAAATAAACATAAACAAAAAAACTTAAAAAAATTGCAGCAAAAAATATGTTTTCAGGCACTTTAATAGCCACAATGTCCGTCATTATTCAGTGACATGGACGCTAATCGATAAGGCATAGAACGCGTAAGCTTTTGGAATTCTTCTGGAGTAAACTGAGGCCATAACTCACTTCTTTAGCTCGTTTACGTTTCTTGGTGGCCTCTCTGCTATCCTTATTTTCAGTAAAGTCATAAGTTCTCTATTGGGGAGAGGTCAGGGCTTTGTGACGGTCACTGCTTCAGATTAATACCTTCCTGCAGCACATAATCGCTCTCTATTTTGACGTTGTCGATGGGCAGGCGCATTATCCCGCTGCAGCACGAAATCTTCTCCAATAAGGCGTTTGCCCTAGGGAATTATCACTTCTCTTCTTTTTCTTCGTAGCAAATTTAGGTCAAGAGAAGCATTTTCTTTTTCCTCCAGAATGACTATTTTGCCCACGCTATATGAGGAAAGACAACCCCATACCATAACCCCACTTTGCACTGGTTTTAATGTAGGCTTGGCATAGGACAGTGCCTTTTTCCTCCAGACATAAACTCTGCCATGCGAATAGCTCATTCAAATCATGGATTCATTCGTCCAAATGCCCTTATCCCAAAAATCATTACCTTTTAAAACATCTTCGCATCAAGCGTTTGGTGATTATTCGTGTGCGTCTGGTCCTGGCTTTTTTTGCGGAAATCCGTCCAACTTCAGCAAAGGCACTAACCACTTAAAATTTAAATTAAATTTTTACATTCGGAAGCCGTCATCTGCTTGAATTTAGCCATTTTTAAGACTTTTATGGAACTGAAAACTAAAATACTGAGAACAAAGGCTTTTTACTACTACAGGTCAAACTGAGACCAAAACTGCAAAATAAAATAAGCTAACGGTAAAAATTTGTGGACACTAAATTGGTGGAAACTTATTTTTGCACTGCTTCAACTGATAGCTTAACTCGAAATGGCGCTTCCACAGCGAAACTTTATAGCATACGATCTGAGTGAAGAGTAATAGTATCGCAAGAAGTCACCTGCCCCGTATTGCTCGTTTGGCCGAGGAAGTGCGAGAGAGTCCACAGACATCGACGGGACAATGATGCACACAATTTGGCATCAGCAGACATTCATTGCGTCTAATTTTGGTGAAAGACCTGAAGATGTGGAACCCGTTCACCAATTGCTGCCTGCTGACCGTCAAGTGAAGTTAAACTACTCCCATGTTCTGTTAATCCTGGTGCAAGAAAAGGATGGATTTCGTATCCAAAATCATAATGAGCTACAAAGCCGATTTCGACTTAAGTGTGTATCCCCTCAAAGTGACTGTTTGGTGCGCCATTTGCAGTGAAAAAGTGATTGGCCCTTATTTTTTTGAGGACGACGACGGCACCACCGTAACCGGAACTGGTGAGCGCTACAGACAGATGTTAAAAGTTTTTTTTTTTTTTTGCCGTAAGTTGTTGAATTGGGTCTCGAGCATTGTTGGTTTCAGCAGGACGGAGCAACCGCTCACGCAGCTCAGGCAACGATGGAGATTTTGAATCACCAATTTCCGGGCCATGTGATCTCCCGTTTTGGCGATTTGAACTGGCCGGCTAGATCGCCAGATCTGACGGCGCCAGACTTCTTCCTTTGGGGTTTTTTGAAATCTCGCTTTTACCACAACAAACCACAAACCTTGCAAGTCTTGAAAGCCAACATTGAAGAAGAAATCACTAACCAGATGTCTTGCGAGCATCAATTCAAAATGCCGCAAAACGAGCACAAATTAATATGCATCTCCTCAAAGGTGGTCATTTGACCGATATCATTTTTTCAACTTAATGTCATCAATGTTACAGTTTCAAATAAACTTTTTGTGAAAACAGAGCCCAATTTTTTTTCATTTCTAACAAAATGGCAGCCAATTCACATTATGACATTACTTTTGCCCTACCTTAAGGTATTTATAATTTTAAGAATTAGAAAAAAATCAATAGTTAATTTAGTATTTGAGGGAGGCCGCAATTTTCACTGAAACTTGTTACACGAATACCAGGGTCAAATTATTTATATTATTTGAATTCGGTGAAAACACTAAAATTTCAGAATTTTGTCCGCATTTAGCATTTTAGTTCAGTGGTAATGTAGCATTAGATATTGAAAAAACGCGATCGTTTCAGATAAACGTGCTTTTGTTTCCATATCCAACATTTTGAGTGACGAATGACTAGGTATATTTCCCCACGCCCATCGATTACAAGGAAGTGAGATAGATCGAAGGTAACTTTTACTTAAAACAATAAAAAGTCTATAAGTGTAATAAGGCACCAATTTGAATTTGACTCCGTTATACCTGACTAAGGCGAGCTTTTTAATAATGAAATCATTCAAACATTTTATCATGTTTCGACTAACGTGGGTAGTATGGTGAATTTTAAGGCAAAATCTGAAAGAGGTGAAGAGGTGGAAGTGGATTAGCTCTAGTTATTGCTGGGGCTCCGAGTTCAGAATGTTTTTCGGTAGCCATTAGTCGATGCCGGCATAATGGTTACCACTCTCTTAGGTCGTCGGTGAGCATTTGAGCTTAACTCCTGATCCATACGAAAAGAAATCATCCCAGTCTTGTAGGCGTCGAAGTGGAATAATACCTGCGAGGAATTGTTTCTAAACCCCACCTTGGTTGCCTTACTCGCATCTTGCTTTGAACAGTTTGATCAGGTTGTTTGAGAAAAATTCTCAGTGGGCCGTCTTTCTAGTTGCTTTTAGGGTTGGGCATTAACA
Organism: Pocota personata; assembly: GCA_963082735.1. Lineage (NCBI taxonomy): Eukaryota > Metazoa > Arthropoda > Insecta > Diptera > Syrphidae > Pocota > Pocota personata. Next base: position 63,020,723 of record OY720429.1, on the reverse strand, counting down.
GAGAAGTAGGATGCACTCTTATTTGCATCTACAATACGTTACCATAGCATCTCTGCATAGATCTGTTGAATTTAAACACATTTTGTTTAGATGTGGTGTTAAGTGAGAATTGAATTGTTTTCAATTTGTTGAAGTGCATTCCACTTCTAATCAAAGAGCTTTTTTAAGTCCAAATATATACTGGATATTAGAAATTTTCTTGATTTTGATTGAATTTTTCTTTCTAAACTTCTTCTAGCTGGTTCATCAGCTTTCTCTTTTTGTAGATACCCCTTTGCCTGGGGCCCTGAACCCAACAGAGTGTGATGTTAAAGTATGAGCTGAGAGGCGTTAGGTTATTGGGCCAAGCTGTCTATGCATACGAGTATGTCGACATCCATTGGTTGAAGCTAGTAAAGCAAAAACAGTTCTGAAGTAGCCTCAGTAATAGTTATATCTTCCCCCTACAACACACTGCCGTATTTTGGTAGCTTTATTGATCGGATAATGACGGTTTTTCCCGAATAAATCCGTTTTGAAATACCTGTGAATTTGGATATGTTGTTTTTGTTTGTGACCGTGCCTAACGTTCTCTTGACTTGAAAGTTGCTTGGGGTCTTAGATCGAAGTAAGAGAATATCACTCGTCAGTTTTCGTTTCCATTTTTGAAAAGAATACATAATGCGTTTTTTGCAGTTATTCCTTAAATATATGTACATAGGTTTAGGTATGGTAGAATCGATTGAAGCGCTGTACTCGTAGTGGTTCTAAAGGCGCTAGATATTCCGATACACGGTAATCGTTGCATTTTCGTTAGTGCTCTTAAATTTCACCAGATCAGGCATGTTAGGATAGGTTTAACGATTACTCTATTCACTAAGAGTATGATGGGACATTTGTGCCCTCATCTCTTATCAAAAATCATTGCTCATGCGTTTTCTTTCCATGTCAGCTTACGATCTGGTAGGCAGGCAGTTGTATTTCATTTAGTTCGGGAGCTCGATTGTCGGTGTTTTCATAGTGAATAAGACTACTTCAATTTGTGTGGGCTCACGTTAAGTCCACAGGTTTTAACACAGTTGCTTAATATGTTTATGGGCTGACTTTAGCATTTCAGTGATAGGGGAGAGGAATTTTCTGACTGGCTGTATGACTACGTCTTCGGCATATGTTGCAACCATAATTACACTGCGCTATAGTTTTAATAGTATTTCATTTGCGTCCAAAATTCATAGCAATGAGGATATTGCCCCTCGAGGGGTGCCTCTGAAGGGCCTGAATGAATTCTTAGCTTATGCGCCTCGATGCGCCTCGTTCTAAACATTCATTTTAACCAGTCCCTGCTCGCTTCCAGATAGAATCTACATTCAAAGAGACCAAACCTTCTCTAACAGCTTCCACTTTAACTCTATTGAAGGTTCCTTGTGATTTTTCCATTGTTGTCACAGCTTAATGCTGTCTCTACCCATCTGCCCTTCCTATAATAAAGTTGGGCTGGTGAGACGTTTCCTGCATGTAGCTTGGAGCGAATGTAAATATTTATTAATATTTCTTTTCATGAGAAATGACGTTATCCTTATTGCCATAAAAATAGTTGGGGCTGTATGACCGTGTTTGACTGCTTATTTCAATACGTGAGGTATATAAGCGCAGTGCAGGAACGCTATGAGTCCCGAGTAACTGGATACTCTTTACTAATTAGCAGCATAATAAGGACTTTACCACTAGGTTCTGCCGTTTTGTATAGAGAGAAAGAAGTAACTTGATTTTCATCCACAATTGGGTGCCCCAAACCATTTGTGGTGCCAGCAATTACTCGTATGTTCGCGACTTCTTTCGGCATATAAGGGTTTTAGACTGTAGGCTTCTTACGATAACAACCTGTTCTTTCCTATATCGCTATTGAAATTTCTCCTGTCGGTTCTCCTAGGATCGCAGTTAAATCTATTTCCTTCCTTCTGTTCATTAATTTTAAAACACACTATTATGGCCTGAGAATGTGAAGCTATCTGAAACATTCTACTCCCAGATTTGCAGGGCCTATTATGAATGTAATATATTGAAAGTGATGGAGAAAGACATTGTAATTTCAATAACAGAAATAATTCAATAAAAAACGCAACCCATAATTATAGCTGCAAGCATTTCATTCAGTTACACCTCAGGTCTTTTGTGAGAGCTTAAGCTAGCAGAACTAATAAAGGCAAGTTTATTTTCATTCTTGTAGATTCTGCTGCAAAAATCCCAGGTCAAGAACAGGAACAGAAGGCGTTTGTCATGTATTCATTGCCCTTTCATTGTAGAGTCCTTTCCTGTTGAGTTTGGTGTGCAAAGTTCTTAACCAAAGGTTTTTACTAAATCGAGTTTTGGAACAAATGGATACAAATTATAGTAGTTAATTATGGCTTGCTTATTAGTTGAAAGTGGAAACACTGTTACGTAATGTGAAAACTTTCTGGCAAAGAAGTTTGTCTGCAGCTGCAGTGGCCATTTTAATAAACATGCTTGAAAATTGCTTTGAAATTACTTTTAATTAATTTTGTGCAGCAGTAATGAAGTTTATGCTCCATGAATACATAACCACGTACTCGTATATGAAGTTGTATTACTGACTAAAGTTGAGTTAAGTACGCCATATACAATTGATTGAAAGTGCATAAATAAAATACATAAATTTATCATAGAATGATGATGACCTTGAGAATACAAATACTGATTTTATGTAAATTTTGAGTAAAACCGACATAGTAGGAGTATGAAACGCACGTGGGTCCGCTAATAGGTAGAAATTGACTGCCCCACTAAATGTCCTGCCAGAAAATAATTTGTTTTACATTGCAATGTTTATACACACATTGTGTACTCATATTGTATGCACAAATTGGCGCATGAAAAACCCATGTAAGTATTAGTACTATAGTATAGGTTAGTCCACAAATATGTATTATACACAATAAATAAGAAAATATTATAATTTAGATATACTTCCACTTTTAGTATACATCTTGGCTTGCAGTTCGTGTGGATTTCATCAGTACATGTACTCACTACCAAATTTGGTAAAGCATTTGTTCTGAATTTAACATTTTCAAAATCAGTATGCAAATGTTCGGGTTGTACAGTGTTGCTGGAAATTTGATTGCCTTTTCACCAATTTGTATGCGACAAAATCCCTAGAAATCCCTAGTACATGCTCGTATTAGCGGGAGATAATAACTCAACACGCCAGAAACTAAAAGTGCACCTATTGCATTTATTGATTTAAATATGAGGTTGTTAGTTATGCATTAAAACAACAAAGCACAATGCAGTCTGCCGTCATAAAAATGCATCTGCTTGCAGTTTCAAATCTATCTGACTTACTTGGACATCTAAGGATCCTACAATATACTCGTACTACCCCACTTTCCAATCCGGTGAACCGCATCACAAAGAATAGAAAATGTGACATAGCAAGCTTCCAATTATTGTGCTATGTTGATCAGTCCACAAACGACTACAGTATTTGTATAGGAATCTCTGGTCTTAACTAGCTCTGAAGCCTTCTCTGCCTTCCCAACATCCAACCAAAGCTAGAGTTAGGTTAGGTTAGGTTGAAGTGGCTGTCAGCAAAAGAAGCCAACACACTTACACTAATAAGAGGTTCATTGTGATACCACATGTGTTTGAGACACAGCCTCTAGCCTACTCGTTGAACCATTTAGAGCTTCTGATGAAGCGTAGAATGCACCTAACGTCAATATTATTCAGATCATCTAGGTCATTGAAACAGAAGGCTCCTAAGTGGAGTTTCCTTCTTTGGGAGAGAGCTGGGCAGGTGCAGAGAAGGTGAAGAATAGTCTCTTCCTTCTCCTCGAAAATACGCCAAGCCTTGTTGCATGCTTGCATATTAGACAGTGTCCAGTAATGACACCTATAACAGCACTAATATGCTTCCTATTTAGATAAATCAAATTCTTAGAGCGTTTCAGATCCAGCATAGGCCAAATCTGTTTTGTCGCTAGACAAGATGTACTCTTTGTCCAGTTAGAATTTCTCTTTACGGTAGTATCCAGCTTTAATTTAAGTTTGCATGTAGTGATAGGCATACCCAGTAAACTTTTGCCCGGAAGGATGGATATTGTTTTTCCATGTCTGGCAAGTTCATCAGCCTTACAATTCCCTCGAATATCCTTATGCCCCGGCACCGAAATTAGGTGAATATTAAACTGCTCCGCCATCTCTATAAGAGACGATCGGCAGTCTAGAGCTGTTAAAGATTTGTTGAGGAAGATTCCAGGGATTTGTTTACTGCTCGGCTGTCTGAAAAGACACAGATATCAATGGCCGATATCACGTTTTCCTTTATCGAAGACAAGACTTCCCTTATTGCCATTATCTCCACCTGGAACACGCTACAAGGGTTTTTGAGACGAAAAGATAGGTTTAAATTAAGCCTATCAGAGAAGACACCACCAGCCACCCCGTCATTAGTTTTTGAACCGTCGGTATAAAAATGTACCGACTTATCTTCCGTAAAGCCACCTTCTTCCCAGAATTCTCTGGAAGGGGTAGTAACTTGGAAGTTTTTGTCAAAATTTAACTTGGGGATTGTGTAATCAATATCTTCAGGAAGATATTAAATTTATTTAAGATGGAGGCGTGGCCATACATTTTTTTTAACCACTGTGAAGTAGCTTTACGGTGAATAGCTGAGTTAGCTGCCATTTGCCTGCCATAAATATCAAGGTGTGTTAAATAAAAAAGAATGTCCATAGCTGCAGAAGGTGTTGTCCGCAGTGCTCCATAAATGCACAGACAAGCTGAACGTTGGACTTTGCTTAATAACTTCTGGTTTACTGCCTTAAAGCTAGAGTTACGAGTACACTCCTGAAAATTAAAAAAAAAGTTTGCGAAATTAAACCTAATACAAATGAAACTCATGTGAAGAGGTTTGTTATGATAATTTCACAGACAAAAATAGAATACTCCTGCTAGATCTTCCCACATGAAGCTAACGTGACATAAAGTTATAGTATACCTTTTAAATATGATACGACATGACATTTTCAGCCAATATGAAAAGTGAGCAATTTGAGACCTACTTTTTGGTCTTGCCGCTCTAAACAACTTGAAGCTTATAGTTAACCCGCGTATTGATAGCAGTCAGTATAGCTAACAATGTTGCATGGTGACACCACCTGTGGTCCACGAACCATAATCTGAGAAACACTACTGTTGCTAATTCAAATTAAGTCTTTGGTAAAAATGGAATGACAAAATGTATGGAGATTGGTCCATATGAGTTCCAATAACAAGACTGATACAAATGTGCTAATGGCATTCGGGGCATTCTATAGGTACACAAATGAGACTGAAAATCTGCAAAAGGTGCTTCTTTATATTTAGAAAACTCAGTATTTGGAGTGGATTTTGGAACGTCGGCATCATTAAGCCATACGTCCTCCACAATGAGAGAGGCGAGGTGGTAACTGTTAATGTTGAAAGGTATCGGGAGATGAAAACCAATTTTTTTTTGCCTGAATGGGATGATATGGATATAGACAGCATGTGGTTCTAGCAAAACGGTGCTACGTGCCGCGAATGAAATAACTGAGTTTTTGAGGGAAAAGTTTCTAAGACTTTATATACTAAACTCAATAGCCAACACAATCATGCTATTCAAAGCCCTTTGATATTTTCTTTGAGTCTATGTTAAGTCTCTGATCTATGCACATAAACCAGCAACAATTCATGACCCAGAGAGCAACATCATTTATGTGGAAGAGTTATCCATCTTTGTGTTTCTCGTATCACCTCCTGCAAACGAAGCCGTAGAGGTTATTTGAATGATGTTATTTTTAAAACATAATGACATTGAATGTTCTTTAATAAGCAATAAAGATTTCAGCCATACCTCACAGAAATTAGTATTCGGTATTCGGTTTTCAAGATCGAAAGATCCTTTACTATAATTATAAAACTTATGTATTAGAGCTCATGTATCCAAATAAGTACTAAAAAGCTCTATCAGATCTTTGTCGCAGAATGCTTATTGCAACCGGCTAATACTATATATTTGCCAAAGCACATACGATGCATCCACAGGCTGGTTGAAACAAATAAGACAAATACAACTAACTCAAACACAGGTGAAGCAAACAAATACAAATATCCAACGAGTAAAATTGAAACACATTTAAAAACTAGCTTGAAGTTCAGTAGTACTACAACCATACTACGTCCAATTATTATATGTGGGTCACTGGCCTGGTGGAACGTGCTGTATAAAATTTAGAGCATTAAAGAATTAAAGGGGGTTAAAAAAAATTGCAGGTATATGTAAATACCACAGATGCCATGCGGTCATGTTTGAAAGACGTGTTATGCGTATCTCTCGACTTATGGGTACTGGGGTTTCTCTGGAACCATCTACTCCTTTTGATGAAATCGTTGATTTTGGAAGTGGGGGTTTTGTTCAAATTACTGAGGGCGTACTCCAAGATCACCCTTTCTGATATGGGCAAGCGAAGAAAATGTAGAGCGGAAATGAACTATAGTCTCCTCACTCTCATAGTCTCTGCGGCTGCTGCAGAAATCATTGCTTGCAATCCTCTACCTCTGAACATGCCTGTTAATGACCCTGGATCCGGTGATGACATTTTTGGGTTTAGAGAAGTTATCCCTTTGTTGCCTTACCGGTACGTTTGACAATCAAAGGTTGTCTATGTTAGTCTAGCACTGTTGTAGTTATTGAGATGCGCCCACCTTCGGTTCGCTTTTTCCGATGCATCAGCGTGAGGTACTTGACAGATGAAACTGGTACGATGTCATTTACAATACGTCTGCGTTTCTCGTACAGTTCTTCGGGATATCGCATAACACGGTACACAGTAGAAAATAATTTGATGTATTATTATATTTTCAATTTTTTAAATTTTAGCAATATGATTCACAAATAAGGCGGGTTTATTTAACACGGACATTGAGAAAGTTGTAATATTTAATACAATACGAGTAAATACATATTTATTCGTAATAATAGCTATTACGCATTAGACCTTAACCCTAAAATGTATTGTACAACGTGATCCCGGGATCCCGTTTGAGAAACCTTAATAGATACTTGTATTTTTCCTATTGTCAAAATAATATCTCGATACCTCATATTATTCCAGATTTGCTCCCCCTCCCGTACAGTCACAACCACATTCCGAACTGATTACCACGAGAACTGACTACATTTTTAATTGACTGCTGAGTCCATAGCATGAACTTCAGCAAAGTTTTGGCTATGGTATTCCCCACTAGGAGCGGAATAATAGAAATGTAGATTCATTACTACTACAACTGTTGTAACTGGAATCAATGAAAGATAGACACTTTTTAGATTTATTGCTTCTTTTTTTAATTCCGTTGTGAACAAAATCTATTTCCTGTTACGCTCTAAATCATTCATTCTCCGCGTGGTATCTTATGACAGCTGTCAATCGGCAGTTGCCAATCGATGACAGCCACCACAGGGTGTCAAGTTACCACATTAACCATTGAAATATACATATAACGAGTACGTACTCGTACATCTTATGTTAAGTATTTCTCCAATATATGTAACTGCCTTGCTGCTGTGCTGCTTGTAGGATTAGCTAAGTTTGCGGACCTGAATATAATTCTACAGCTTATTCTATTTTGGATTACACCATCACTGAGGCTGAGAATTTGCTGTTGTTGTTGCAGTTGAGTGGTTCAATTATTTCTTTTTCTGCATCTTCTACAAGCTTCAGCTGGAACTTGCACAGGATTTTCCGGTGATCTTTGTATAAGGCAGCGACCAGTTGATGCGCTTTGCCTGGAGTTTTTTCACAATTGGTTTCTTTGCATGAATGTTTCCGCGAATACGCAATTTCTAATTAGGTCTCTTTTTGATATTCCCGCTGACATCCTTAACATTTTCGTCTCCGTCTCTGTCATTTTTCATACATCGTCCAACATTACAACGCATATGTTAAAGACTGTCGTACGAATTTTTCGGTTGCAAAGGCCGCCGAGTCGCTATTTTATCCATCCCACACTCACTCGATATAGAATATCGTCGTCATTTCCCTAATAATTTAGAATTGAGTCCAGGTAACAGTCTAACAGCTTTAATTAATATTGCCAACAATGGTGCAAGGACGAAATATGGAGTCCGCACTACTAAATACATAAACGTACGTTAAAGTCCTTCTCTCCCTTCCAGTGGATTGGACCACTACAATACCACCAGCCGCACAGCATCAGTTTATTTTATACACTGATGTCTTACCCTGAGTTTCGTCTTCAAGATATATATTACCGATCTTGAATCATATTTGGATGGTACAAATATCTACAGTAGCTTGTCCAAAAACTGTATATACATTTTTAAGAACCCGCATAAAGTATAGCTTGTGACCATTTAGATCCTTATTGATTTCGTAAATACCGAAGAATTAAGAAAATAGAATAAGCTTTTGAATGTGTTATGACATATCTGATTCGCATAAGAGAGACACCGATAGAGTGAGGAAATCGGAATTTTCATTTCGCTTGAACACAGAAAATAACAATAATAAATATTAGAAATGATTAAACACAAATTTTTAACTCCTAATGAAAATTTGGGCTTGTTTCTTGGCTTGTTTTAACATGTAGGTGATCAACATGGAGTTTTCAATTGGTCTCTATGCTTCCTCGATAGAGACGTGAATGCCGCAGCTGACATGATAACATACCTAATATTACTTAGACTGCGCTCCTTCAATTCAAGTAAATAAGTTTGCCTTAAACCAAAAGAAGAACAATGGTTTAATCCGACTTGTGAAGCTACATAATAAGGAAGAGGCTTTTATGCTATGGCGGCAAACACCATCTGAGGAAAACCATAGTCTCTTTAAACGGGCTCAAAATGACTGCAGCGGTATTCTAAGATATGCGAAATTCCAACGAAACCAAAAATTGAGATCAAAAATACTGCAATGTCTCAAATGCAGCAAATCTTTTTGGTCTTTCGTTAAAAGAATTAAAGGCTCTGCCTCGTCGACCATCCCAGCGGTGGTCTTCAACGACAAACAAATCACGGTCTCGAGAGAAAGCTAATCTGCTAGCTGCTATATTTGCAGCAAATTCTACCTTACCTGGCATCTCTCTCTCTCCTATGCTGAACCCAGTTCAATATTCTTTGGGAGAGATATTTTTTCGAACCCGTTCAGTAGCTCGAGTTCTAAAAAAATCTCAATTGTAACAAATCATCAGGTCCAGATGGGATACCTCTCTTTGTTTTGAAGAGGTGTTCTTCTACCCTGGCCAAACCTCTACGAAAGCTCTTTCACTTATCGTACTCTACATGCATCTTTCCTGATACGTGAAAACTTGCTCACGTCCAGCCAATTCCCAAAAAGTGCCATAAAACCTCCCCTTCTAACTACCGACCCATAGCATTAACGTCAGTGCTCTCATGGAGAGCATTGACAATTTCCAAGTTATGAGATATCTCGAACAAGCCATCTCCTTAATGACTGGCAGTATTGTTTCCGGCAACAGCGTTCCACAGGGGACCTAATAGTATACCTGTCCGAAAAATGGGACCAATGCATTCATCAACATGGTGAATGTAAAGTAGTTGCTCTCGATATATCTAAAGCCTTTGATAGAATGTGTCATAGCGCTCTCATGTTGGTGGTATCTTCTCAAAATGGATTGCGAGCTTTTTAAGTAGTCGATCGATACAGGTTGTATTAGATGGATGTACTTCTACCGCCTTCTCAACTAATGCTGGTGTACCCCAGGGTTCAGTCCTCTTTAAGACCCTGTTTCTAATATTTATCAACAACCTTCTCTCTCTCATTCGCAATCCAATGCATTCCTTCGCGGATGACAGCACCCTTGACTTCGCTTATTTTTTATCGGCTCCACGACTAAGGCCCCAAGGTGTCGAATCTGAGCGACAGTGAATGTCTACCGAACACAACTCTGACATTGATGCAATCATTAATTGGGGTGTGAAAAACCGAGATGAGTTCAACGCCTCAAAAACTCAGTGCTGTCTCCTTTGTCTCTTAAGCGGGATCCAAACTCAAAATGAACGTGGTTGATGTTGAGGAATCTAATGGTTTGTCAATGTTTGGCATGCATGTTAGCTTAGACCTTCGTTGCAATCAGCAGATAGTAGATACTACCACTTTCCCTGTCTCCGTCACTGGATTAATAAACTTCAAAGGACATAGTTCTAAGTGATGCAGAATATATAAAAAAAAAAGATAAGATTTAGGGTTTTTTTTTTTTTTTTGGACCTAAGACTTAGTTGAATTCTCCTCAAAGTTCGACTATCAGAGTTTCTTTTTTATTGAAGTTTATAAATTCAAATTAACAATTTCATTGTACCTAGTTAGCATTATCATAACAACAACGAAACTCTGGCTCCATTAAATATCTCAATGAATACATTTTCTTACTAAATTGGAACCTAAATTCTATGCTTCACTTCTATATAGTATCTAAATATCCGATATATAACTTCGAAATGTCATTTTAATTAAACTTGTTCTAACTCGCACCCAAACCTAATCTTATTCAAAACACGAAATAGAGTTTAAAGTTCATTCCGTAAGTATTGTTTTGAATGTGCTTCAGATTCTCCCATTACCAATGTTCCCACCAATTCGTATCTGCAAGTATATAATCAATCTACTTATATTTCTTGTGCCAAAAGTTGGAAGGCACACAACTGAAAATGAGTAAAATAGTTCAAAAAGACTGAAAGACAGACGCTGAAACCCGAAGCTAATGCCGCTCTTTCTCATTCGGTTAAATCTGTCAAGAAAAACTTTTTCACCTCTATCAGCTTTGGCTTTTCCCTAAATTCGATAGAAAGTACAGTAGGATGAGATCTGGTAACCATTAATTTCTCTTGTAAGCAGAAACTCCTTATCTCCCTTTCCCATCCTATTCTCAATCATTTGTGCATACACAAATCTCATTCTTTTTTATCATCAACACTTTTATACCATGCCTGCCTCTTTTCTTTTTTGTCACTTATTCATTTTCTTATCTTTTTCAGGATTTTTTAAGAATAACTAGAAGAAAAGGGGGAGAATGAAAATGATGGGAAACAAATGCGATTTTCTTCTTAGTAAAGTTGATTTCCTGTACAGCATGGTGACAAAATCCATCCTCGTCATCAACTTTTCCATGCTTGTTTAATTTTGTTTAACGTACAGTGTGTAGCAAAAGAAATGATGCTGAGTATTGTATAATGGAAACTTTTTATAAGTTAATTATTGTCTCTGACTTTTTCAGTTATGAGTGTAAGAATCTTTGCAATTCTACGTAGCTAAAAAAAAATAGATTTGCGATTGCATTGTATTGAACAATTGGCTATAAAACTTATGTTACCTCTACCGAATCGGCTTAATCTCTTCTTCTTCTTTCGCTTACGGCGAAGTTATGATCCGGAGTAGAAGGATAACAACCCTCCTACTTTACTGCATCCCTACTGGTCTGCCTGTGGGGTTTGCCGGTTTGACCTCAGGAAATACCGGCAGGCTTCCCGCCTTCGGATCACTTCGTCACTGAGGCCAATCAAATGCTGGTGTTTTTGCATTTGTGTGATCCAATTGTTTTTTGGTCTGCTTTTTCGCGCGATTGTGTAGGAACGTTGATTAATATTGCCTTTTTGACGGGGTTCGAAGGATCTCTCGTTTGAACATGACAATACCAACTGAGCCGGTCGTGCTCTATCTTGCTTGTGATGGGTTCTCCTCAAATTTTCGAATTTCTTATTCTGTCAAGCTTTGTTACTCCTGCTGTCATGCGAAGCATCTTCATCTCAGCTGGCGTTAATTTGCCCTCATACTTTTTGTACATTGTCCAGCATTGTACAACTGCTTTGTAGAGCCTTCCTTTCAGCTTAGGGAACATTTTTCGGCCACCGAAGATTGCGGAGTTTTCCCGCCACTTTGTCCACCCTACGCCTACGCGATGATTGATGTCATCATCACAAGTTGCTACGCTATTGATCATTTATCCCAGATATTTGAACTTTTCGCACTTGGGAAGCACTTTTCCATTCAAATAAATGTCTCGAATAAGCCGGTGTGGATCAGAAAATGGGCAATGTAGATACTCTGTCTTTTTTTAACTAATACGGTACCCATTTCTCTCCAAAACATCCACCCATACATCAAGTTCTCGTTGCAGGGACATTTGATCTTCACTTATGATAGCTCCACCGTCAGCAAAGAATAACTGATGCACTTTGGGGTCCGTCACTTTTCCTTCAAGCAGATAATCAAGGACTGCAATAAATAGCAAAGGACTAATGACGCTTCCTTGGTGTACACCGACTTTGATTGGGAACTCTTCGGTGACTCCTGCGGAACATTTTACTCTTGTTCTTGCTCCCCCATACATGTCCATGATCATGCACACGTAGGTTTCTGGAACTCTTCGTTGTCTTACCGCCACCCATAAGGGATCTCTTGGTTGTCTATCAAACGCTTTTTCAAAATCAACCAACACCATATGCAAGTCCTTTAAGGAATCACGGTGTTTTTCCATTATGATATTATACTTTGGATTACATCTGTTGTAACCCGAGACAAACCCGCACTGGAGATCAGTGCAAAGGAAGAAGGTTTCTTTGTGCAAAGGAAGAAGATAACTTCCCTCCACTGATTAGGCATTGGATTACTGCTCATAAGTTTGGAAATAAGAATCATGAGTCATCTGGACCCGATGTCTCCCACCTTTTTGCAGAACTCAGAGGGTATCTCGTCTGGCCCAACCGCTTTCCTTTTTTTTGGAGTATTTGACCGCATTCCTAACTTCTTCGACAGTAATGTCGGCTATTTCGTCATGGTTAGGAGCGGCTCTTGGAAAGTATACCCGGGGAAACTGTTCGTTCAGAAGTTTTTCACAATACTGTCGCCATCTGTGGAGAATTTTGTCGTCTTCCACAAGAAGTATTGGTAATGAACTTTGGGAAATGAATCTTCTGAGCATTTCTTCTTCTCTGGGCTACTATTTTGAAGGTAGTTGTTCCCTTATTCAAATTGTTTTGTCGAAGCTCCTGGGAAGCCTAGTTTCTATCAGACGATATAGGCCTTCCATACTTTTTGCTTGAGATTGGGCGCACTTCTTCTTCGCGAGACCTTTGCAACATCTATATATCATTTCAAGGCGAGCTTTTTCATCTCTATTAGTAGAAGAGCACTTTGACTAAGCCATGAAATCCGTTTTCTTTTCCTGTATCACGACTTTAGCTTCATCTGTCCACTACTATCTCCAAGCAAGATCGCTGTAGGGAATCCCACATATCTTGTGTTCTGTACTCCTCATCGCCGACCTCATCGATGATGGTAAAGAGGTAATTTGTCATGCTAGTAATAAAAGCTTCGCCTTTTCCTTTGTCCAGCTTGTACCAATTGATTTTCTCAGCCACTTTTGTTTGCTTATGTGTTTTCTTCAGCGTCTCCATTAAAATTTCTGTCAGGAGGAGACGGTATTGCTGGGCGATCGCCTCTCCCAGGATCACTTTGGAATCTTTAAACCGGTGCTTCATGAAACTGGCTACCAAATGGTAGTCAATCTGAGTTTCATTTTCCCTACTGCTGTAAGTGATCAGGGGCCGACCGAATGGTATAACGTTTAACGATCATTTTCTTGATCAATCTTTCTTTTGTTGTTCGCATTAAATATCCATCCAAAAACCAGTTGAATGCTAATAATCGTACGACAATTCTTTGTACTGATCTTTTACCTGTATATTTCCAATATCAAACTTAATTTCTATACTCGTATATTTATATAGATATTTCTTCAGTGAGAGTAGAAGTTTAGAGCGATTAACTCAATAGTACAATAAAACACACTGATCGAAAATGTTGGTTTTAAATTCTGTGACAAAAACGGCCTTAGGTTCTACCGCATCTACTGAAATAATAAGGTGGGCTTAAGAACACCTCAGGTGGGTCAAAATACTTCATAGAGAAAACAAAAAAAAAAAAAAAATTAATAAAGACTTATGAATAAAAATCTCAGCTATTGGAATGTCGAACACCCCAAAAATTACATTCGAGAAAAACAGCCTCAAAGTTTAAAACTTAATAAAAAGAAAAACACCCTTGGAATTTGTTTATTTTTTTCTCCAGACATCATTGTGTTTATCCTTTGTTAAAAAGTTGTAAAACCTTTTGTATCCGTAAGTATTAGTCTGTGTGGGAGGTGTTTATAGCCGGCATTGTTTTATCGTTAACGCCACTTAATAACGAACAAAATTCGACCCCAAACACTTCTCTACTACTTCAGAAATCGAATTCGTACAAACAAGGCAGTTGAAGCATATATTCAATTTCGTCGAGAAAAAGTATCAACAGAACATATATCTATTAAGCATATAAACATCTACAATTTGTGTAATAATGGTTTTTCGATTTGGTAAACCCTGGAGGTATGAAATGGCCTTGCACTTTTCCTCATGCAATTCGTACATGCCCACAATAAAGACTGTAAGGATACTTGGCTTTGAAGCAGATGAATGAATGGCATAGGAAAGTCATACCAAAAATACAATAAAAAAGATTATCGTCACCTTAAGGATGTTATATTCCATTAGAAACTTTGCAAGGCCCTCAAGTACTGTACTCTTAGTGACCTCTTTAAACGATCTTTTAAAGTCCTAGGTCACATTTTTTGTTTAAAAAAAAAAGAATACATTCGAGAAAAACGATTTTAAAGTTTTCTGAGAATGTTTAAACTATATAGCAATACAACAAGAAAATGATGCTTTGTGTGGCAAGTTTGTCGCACGAGTATACACCACAATATGGTATATACTCGTATGCGCATACACACGACATTCCAATATTCGAAATCGTACTAAATATCTTAATAACTGGAAAAGATACCGGGAAAAGAGAACGTAGAACTACAATAAAATGGCAAAAAGTGGCGCTTGCGATACTTTAATACTCAGACGACGTACTCGTAGTACTAAAGCAAAACAAAATCGATAACTTTCCGGAAGAATGTATTAAGCGACATTTTCAAAATTTTACAGGAAACAAATAAAACTTCCTGTGCAGGTAATTATTTGCGTATTTTGTAGTAATAAACAATTTTTATTTCTCTCTAGTGTCGTTTGTTTCAATGGTAGAGACGTCAAAACAAGATCAAAACGTGGCGCTTGGCACAATTTATAAGAGCATGCCAAAAAGTCGTTTGCTGAAAAATTGTCGCTTAATACATTGTTCCGGGAAGGTATCGAAATATTCTCTATTCAAAAACAGTAAAGTGTGAGTCGGACTTCGCGGGGTTAGTGTTCCGTACCGTGATTTTAACAGCACTTTATTTTTGCTTTCTCGTTAATCCGCGGAAAAGATAAAGCTATGGTCGTACTTTTTGTTCCATGTCTGCCTACGTGTTTGTTTTCACACGGCCCGTTCAAGAACCGCTAAAGATATTTTGATGGAATTTATTTTGTTTATATGTCATGGTCTTTTTGTTTAAAAACTGTCAAAAACGGACGGAGTGTGGGTAGGGCATAGGAGGAGGGCGGGTTTTCAAAAATATTTAAATCATTTAACTCAGAAACTCATGAATGGATTTCAATGAAAATTGGATGGTAGACTTAGACTGATACGTTCCTAGTGTCAATAATTCAATACGAATGAAGTGGTGGTAAGATATGGGAAGGGCTTAAGACGAATCATCCTTCTCATACGCCTAACTTAAGAACCAGTCTAACGGATTTTAATAAAATTTTGAGTTACGAGTAGGTTGGACCTTGACACATCTTTCTAAAAATCATCAAAATCGAATGGAGGCGTATGTATTCCAATATTTTTCTATAACTATTTGTGCCAGAAGATTTATTATAATTTTTCTCTTGCCTCCTCAGAAGTTTACATGCCCTCAATTTTTTTTTTTAAATTTTTCGCAAACATTTCGGAGTTAGAATTGCCATTGTTTATGAGTTTCAGATTTTGGGATCAGCTTTAAGTTGGTATGTCATATGATGTAGTATCATATTTTTTTTACATTATGCCCCAAAAGCCCCCCACCAACAAATATTTTACAACACCAAAAAAAAAAAAAAAAATAGGAGCATGAGGTTTGGTGTATCAAGTACAAGTGTACACATTTTTAAAATCCACCCACTTTTTAAAAAATTTAGTTGTTCTTAATACTTTATACACAAATAAAATAGAAGCTTTATACACAAATAAAATAGAAGAGTTGCGGGTTCTTGGTACGCAACACAATGTAAAGCTCTGCTGGGTACCCGGACATAATGGCGTTTCAGGAAACGGGAAAGCTGACTGGTCAATTAAGGCACCACCGTGCAACCTGAACCTAGAAGTTAGAAATAAAATGATTGCAATAGCAAATAGTAGATAGAGATCACTAGAATCCTGTATAATTACAAGAAAACTCTGGCCGCTCTACAATAAAAATCGTACAGAGCAAATTCTACACTTCAACAGATATATCTTATCTGGTTTAGTGGGGATGATAACTGGACGCAACTTGTTACGTTATCACACAAAGAAATTAGGAATTAGCGAAGAAGATATACATATGTAGAGGCTGTGGCAATGAGGACGTACACGAAGCTACACCTCACTTCCTGTACCATTGTCCAGGACTCTACCACCTTAGATTCAAAATACTAGGGAAATATTTCTTCCAAGACTTAGAAGAACTATCAAATGTATCGGTAAATAAGATTACAAAATTTATAAATGTATCGGGTTGGCTTAAGAACCTATAGAGTTCACGAGTGGGGAAACTTCACTCCTTGGGCATCGCAATGGATCTATACTGATCTAAGTGTGGCGTAGTTTGTTTCACACTCTACGTCAACCCATCAAACCTAACCTAACCTTAATACTTTTGCTAGAAACTGAAAAATATTGTTTATTGTAGACGATGAATTTCTCTTAATTTTTTCCGTACATTATACATACTTTTTGGGGACGTTTTCTTAAAAAAACCTATATTGCTTTTTTAATGCTATTTGTGGTGATGATTAAGTCTTATTGTCAATATCTCATCAGAATCTGTGAACTTCGGGTACAAATTTTGGGAACCACGCCCACTTTCTGATAAGAAAAAATTGTAACAACAGTTTCGTGATCAAATTTCTTAAAAATTGCGGAAATATCCTCTATATAGAAAGATATCATTGCATCCGTCACCAAATATCACAACGCCGCGTTCACTTTATTAGAGGTGAGTTAGAAGGCACGATGTAATTTAAAAAAATAAGACGACGGACATAGCGAAAAATGTTCACTACACGATCCTTAAGAATACGTAAATAAATATTTTGGAGCGAACAGCCCATACAAGTCTTGGCCTAGCTTTTAGCAGCCATTCGTGCTGCGAATGGTGGATACCTTCAGTTTTATGCTGTTTTAAATGGGTAATTTTTTCGACTGAGAGAAGCTTCTCATGACAATTTTAATCTCGAATGTTAGTCAGATGTTTGCTTGAGGTGACACCTTGACAAACAATTTTTTTTTTGTATTTATTTGGTTTACTCCTTGAGTGACCAGCTCTTTGATAATGTACTTAACCACTGATCCATATGAGCACTTAAGAACATTTGTATATTTTTGTGAATTGCTCCGAAACTATGCCTGTATTAAAAAAAAAAACATGCAGAAAAGTTACAATCTGTCTAGAATGATTCGTGTAATACCCTAACATTCATCTTCTAATCCATTCCTATTAAAGTGTGTATGGCGTTGTGTTCAAATGAAATGAAATCTATTTGCTCAGAGGATATCCTTTAATTAAATTTGGGGTTAATACTTTTTCTTAGAGGAAAGTGGGCGTGGTGGTCTCCATTTGTAACCGAAAGTCAAGGATTCTAATGAAATATTCATTTAAATATCACCGTGCTTTGAGGAAGCAAAATACTTATTTTTAAAAGAAAACGCGCCTAAAAGTGAACTTGGCATTTTGTAATGTATGAACGACTTGTCGAAAATGTGAATGTTTTGTATTTTGTTGAGGTGAAATTTTTCAGTTTCTGTGTAGTTAAAATATTTATAAAATGGTTTTTTTGTTCGAACTTTTTTTTTCTTGATGACTTCATTCAATTTCATTAATCATACACAAGTGTGACCAGAATATTCCTCTAAAAATATTTTACTTGCTTTTTTTTGTTTGCTAATTGATAGTGAGACTGTAAGAGTCGTTTCACACACACATAAAAAAAACGCCACCGTTTTTCCTCTAGTAAAAGTACTTCAGTAGTGTCAGTTCAGAATTTGTCGGTCTGTTTTCCGGTCTATGGGGTCACAGTTCAATGGGAAATTGTAATTTTCATTCTAACTCCTTATACCTTACTAATATCCTATTTTGGAAAAAAATCAATTTTCTCCAAAACGATTGTCACCATATCGTTTAAATTTTATATTTGGTTTGGGTTGGATATCATATATGCCAGAAGATGGCGTACAAGTTCCGAAAAATAAATCCTACAATGGTGCTACATTTATTACCGAATTTTTAAAAATTTAAGCCAATTCTTTCAAAATCGATGTAAATATATACATATATATACTCCTTATATATCCATTATGATCTCAATGTATGTAGCTGTCTCCATTCATTGAATCAGTGCAAAACACTAATTCCCCTTGACCAAAAAATGAAATGCAGCCCCATAGCATAAAACTAACGGGAAATTTATTTCTGGCTAAAACACACTCTTTGTTTAAATCTTCTCCGGTTCTCCGTCAGATGTACTGGATACCATTTGAAGAACTGAGGTTGCATTTGATTTCGTTGGTGAAGATTACAGCCTTCGAATTATTTCAAGTCCAATTCTGATCAGCTCTGGCAAAATTTAACCTTGCAGCTCTCATTTTTAGAGTCAAAGATGTTTTTTTACTTGGTCTTCTGGCTAACAATCCGAATGAATTTTGTCCTCTGCTGACCGTTCTGTTACTAATTTTTTTTAGATGTTTCCACGATCCTTTTTTGTCTTTTTTCGATTACCACATGATATTCTTTTTAAAATTCGGTCCTCCTCACAGGTAGCTTTCTTGTTGTTTAATTTACCGGTACCAATTTTGCATTTTGTGTTAATTTTTTTTTAATAATTTTATTATTGTCACGTGGCTGCGTCCAATTTTTCTTACCAATAACCCTTGCTGATAAATCTTCTTTGTTTAAAAACTTTACAACCGTTTTTAACTCACTGGTAAGCTGTTTACCCATTTGAACTTTTCTGAAATAGAAACGAAACTGACTTCACTTCGAGGACAAATCAGAGCTACTACTTTAGTTTTTTGTGAAATAGTACGGTGGTAACTTTTATTTGTCCATTACGGTATATTTACATACACATTTGTTAAAAATATTTTACCTGTACAAGAACATAGAGATTTGGCAAATTGTGAAAATAAGTTTATTTATTTCTCTTTTTTTTCTGTGCATATTTTACAAATTAATATTTAATTTTAATAATTAAATATTACATATTTGAATAATCTAAAATATAAAATAAACGAAATGCCCACGTGTCCGTCACAGACATATAACTTTTCAACCGTTTGACCTAGAGAGCAGATATTTTCCGAAAAATGCGAAAAATGGAAGAACGAAACATACATATGTATACGAGATCCGCGTTAAAGTATCCCAGAGCTTCAGCGGTGAATCAAGGGACAATTCTAAGATGGAAATTTACAGATGGAGATATGACCCACTGAAAAGTATATGTGTCATAAAATTCATCTTTGAAAATATGCATTGGATTTAAATGGTTGGGCATGCTAATGAAAGACAATTAATAGACTCACAAAAAAAAAAAAAAAAAATTTCATGAAAATCCATTCACCTAAAGTTTCTAGAGTTAATTACTGAATATGACATGCCCCTGGCAACAGCTGGAGTGCATAAGCATACGCATAGTGGACGGATAGATGATTGTCAGAGTGAGTTTATTCTACATATTTTCATGTCTATCATTCAGGTTGGTTGTAACAGTTTTGTCTGCCTGTTCTGTAGCTGTCTTGAAGTGTAGCTTGTATAGTATATTTTGCGTCTATATCCGACAAGCTGAGCCGAAAAGTATTCTGTAATCAGAATAGGATTCACCGTACAAATACGAGTATATTCTCAAGAACTTAAAAATATTCCACTCTGGTCACACTACATACTCGTACACCACTATTCATTAAGTTTAGATCACACAATAATTCAACACAAATTCCAGTATTCGCTCTCTTGCTTGACACACTAATTTGTTTGTGTTCCACCATTTCAATATATTCGCTGTGTTATGTTCAATGGCCCCTTGACATTATTTAACAAACTTCAATGTGAATAGAGTATAAAAAAAAGTAGAAAAATCGTCCAAAAATGATGATGAGGGTCAAACCGAAGAGAAAATCAATACTTTGCCAACACCAAATTTTTAAGGGAGCATTTAATCAAATGGAAATTGTAGATTAGAAAATATGTCACCATTTTGTTTAAAAAAAAATCTGTGGTAATCGTTGACATCACTTTTTACCCTCCTTTCTCGGTCTTTTCTGAACTAACTTTGAATTGCGTTGGCATGGTGGAAGAGGATAATCTTTTGTCTCCTTTCATTCTCAAAATAAAATTCATGCTGAGTTATTTATGATTG
Source organism: Pocota personata (assembly GCA_963082735.1). Classification (NCBI taxonomy): domain Eukaryota; kingdom Metazoa; phylum Arthropoda; class Insecta; order Diptera; family Syrphidae; genus Pocota; species Pocota personata. The sequence continues at coordinate 63,000,097 of OY720429.1, read as the reverse complement.
AAGTTGTTCAAATTTAATTTTGGTTACATTCGAGAAAGTGTAGTTGATTTTCAAGCAAAGCTTTGCTATCTTCTTTCGTTGGCTCGTTATGTATGTATTTAGGAAAAAAAAAAAAAGTTGAATTGAGATGTTAAATGAAAGTGAGTGTCAATGTGGTTAGGAAGGCTCGTTTGTAGCAGGTTAACAAAATGAAACAAATTCGTTTGCATGTTGTTTTCATTTGTTTATCTCTAATCTGACAGTTGACACAAATTACAGGAGAGGTTCCTCCTACTCAAAGATTTCTTTCATGATTGAGTGGTCAACTTCAAAGACATTTGTGTGTAACTGTTATTCGTGTTCTCTTGGAAATCTTATTTTTGGAAAATTGAAAGACGTGATATAAATTTATTGTTACAGGGAATAAAATAGAATTTTTTTATAACATGTTGAGGATTTTAAAGTAACACTTTAAGGTATCAACTTTCAATGGATTTATATTCTAAATGGTAAATAATCGTCGGCGAAGTGATATAAGTAAGTCATTATTGGACTATCATAAAGACGAGAACCACGTATCCGTCTACATAAATGTGTAGTACCATTGCATTTAAAAGTATTTTGAATTTTAAATAAATTTCAAAAATGTTATATTACCTATATGCAATTCGGTGATATTTAAAAGTTACTCGAAGAAATTTGTTTGCCTGATTTATGTTTCTTATTGAGGATAGTGTAAGCCAAGGGCCTAATTCAAGAACTTCTGAACGGATATCCTTGAAATTTGGCACTGATGCGCTCGTAATTCTAATTAAAATTGATCTAAATCCAATGGAGTGATAGTAAGATATGAGGAGGGGTTTGAAACATTTTCGAAATATTTCTCATACGACTTTTGTCGGATATGTTTATTTGTTTTGATATGGTGGGATGAGTTTTCACCCCACGTATTCCTACATTTTTTTAAAAACTCTTTGTGCCAGAAAATTTGTTACAATTTGTCCCTTACCTCTTCAGAAATTTATATGGTGTAGAAGGAGGGCGACATCGACTATGGCCTAGCTTGTGAGTTTTTTGTTCAAGAAACTTTATCCAACAAACATTTTTTTTTGGACTCATAGAACTTCCAGAATGGTATAAAACGGATCACTAATGGATTCAATATGGTGTCCACGTCCGTGCGTCACTCACATACGTGCAACTTTTGAATTGTTCAATCCAGAGGAATGAAATTTTTCAAACAAATAGTGTGTGGTGAAGCGAAAAGAAGTATTAAAAAAATATTTTTTTGGGGACTCTTGAGAACTTTTGGGGTCAAAATCTCCAAAAAGAATTCGAATAAAATATATTTTTCACCCTATCATGTGACGTGTCAAATGAAAACGGTGTCTTAAATAATCCAAATATTTGAAAGATATTCTTTTCGGATAGAGGTAGTTGAACAGAAACCATTGCTAAATAATACCACCATCTACATATGTATTCGGCCTACCTCTAAACCAACATTACATCAAATCTGTTAAATATTGGTCCTCGAGTAAGATGTGTGTATTTAAAACTCATCCTCAGTCTTAATCGCAGATTATCCGATTTTTGATAAATTTGATAAAAAAAGATCATGCCAACAGAAGCTTAAGAGCAAATCTCCATCAACAATAGAAGTTGTTGAGTTGGATGGCTAACAAAGATGGTTTAAACATGTTTTAAACGCCACCCCACATATCTTAATTACACTCCACCCAATTTTGACAATTTTCAGACGAAATATGGAACTATATCTACACCAACATATAAAAAATAAAATAAAAATCGAATTTCATCAGAATTTCTTTACCGATTCTCAAGCAAGCCGTGTGATGAGAAACAGACTGGCAGATATGGAATAAAAAGTATCCGATTGGGCCTGACTGTTCCTAATATGGTCATAGTTTTCTATTTGTCTCTGGATTTACGAGGAAGCAAAGCCAAGGTACAGTTTGGTGATTCGAATTAATTTGGAGCCTTTTTTATTAATATCCAATAGCGCTTAAGACTATGTCCTTTAAATTTATTAACCCAGTGGCGGAGAGAGAGGAAAAAGTATAGAATAGAATTAAAGATTATAGAGGAAAGGATAGATTTCAGCGTGCTTGTGATTTTGTGACCACTTTTAACCTGAAAAAACTAACTATTTTCGCAGCCGCCTATTTGAGGAAACTCCGCAGTGTCTGATTCAAAAGGCTGAAAATGCTCCCTTATGTCCACAGTAACCAGTTTAAAAACCCCACTGATTTTTAATTAGGTCCCTAAACTCTTTGGAGTAAAAATTAACGCTTAGAACATCTGAATTCTTAGGGATAGCAAAATAGGCTTCGCGAAGAACCTACATTGCCAGTCACTCTCGCCATTAATAAATCCAATCAAATTTAATCGCAAAATTAGGAAAGACTATAAGGGGTTGCTCCCTATTCCCCACTCAATATATTCGAATAATCGAAAAGGTAGATTCTGAAAAAAAAACATCGGCATTACATGTCATTAGAAAAGCATATAATTTTTTATCACTCTAACGCCATTAGCGTTTCATTCAAATAAAATCCCTAACTCACAACAACATACAACCATTTTGCAGTAAAATGGAAATTTTCGTCCTCCATCCCACCGGTGAATATTATTTGTATTTTGCCATTTCTTTAACGCAAATTGTTCTCTATTGTAAGTTCCGACTTTTATAAAAAACACTCTCTAAAGTAGCACAGGGGCAACGAACAGGAGTAAAACATTCAGCTCCGAACTTTCGTAACTTAAATTTAAGCATTTTGCTACAGTCAAGCGATTTCGGTTTTCCTATAAACAGAAAAGGGAAACACGAAAACATGCTTTTCCTTCCCATGACCTCCTCCATGTCCTTCCCCCATAAATTTATGTTTGAGTTTCAATCAAAACTTTTAGCACAAACAAATTTCTCTGCACTGAGCTACACCACTGACAGCGGGTTTGCATGGTGAGGAGGTGGATTAGACTCGAATGCATATGTACATTTCAACTTACACTGATAGAAAAGGGGGGGTGCTAGGTCCCAATGAAAAAACAAACTAAGTACATCCATATGTATATAAATGTACATTTATATGTACATACGTACATATTCTCTGTAGGTACAGTTTTTGTGCATTAGGACTGAATAAATGTATCTAAACAAATTGCAACTGCAACAATTTGCCATCCTTCCGTTTTCATTTCTGCCGTATCCTATCTATTTGAAAGGGGGACCGGGAATTGATGTGGTGGCTTTGGCTGTGTGTTTGCTGTTTATTTGCAAACAAACATTTTATTGACAATTTACAAAGTTTTAGTTATTCGGACTTGCACAATAGTTTCGACAATGAGTGCATGATTGTACAAGTATACGCCAGGGAATCTGCATGCATTGTCAACTGAAAGTTTATCGTTAGTTGCACTATTGGGAGTTTTTAGAGGGCGCGCGTAGGAATAATTTTTGGAAGCAGTGTTGCTTTTTTTGTTCAGAAAAAAATATTGAATTTTATTCTAAATTGTCGGAGGGCTATGTTGCTACGATTATTTGAAAAGGAAGGATACCTATAGATACTCAGTTTGTGGCTTTTTTACACTCAAATACAATTTTTGAAGTATTTTGATTATCCAGCATTCCGGATATATTATTGGCGAGTAAAATTGAAATAAGAGTTGCAGTGTAGGGGAAGTTTGTTGACGAAGCTATGTAATGTATTTTTTTAAAAATGTTCTCCATCAATTATAACTCTGTTTTTTAGGGTTTATAAAACCCAGTGATGTAGTAAAAGGAAAAGGTATACGGAGGAGTCAAAGAGTGAAAAGATATGGAGAGACAGTGAAGTAACGATGCTGTTTAATTTTAGATCATAATTTTAAATTATAGGTTTCTGGAAATACTGACGATGGCAAGTAATCCCACTTTCATGCTAAATGGCGAACACAATTAACTCTTATGGTGGTGCGTATGAAAGCAGGCTCTAAAGTATATGCGTGTGCAGAATGGCGTACACGTGTATTACGATAAAAAACGAACAAATTTTCTAAAATTTATTATGACTTTTTCTTTTTTTTTTAGAGGAAGGGGAGATCTTCTTATGACTTTTTCTAGGAAGAAAGAGAGATTACTTATCGCTATTTGTAACCGAAATTCATGGATTCTAATGAAATATTAACAATAAGACTTTCATTAACGTAAATAGCTGTCAGAAAGCGAAATATAGTTAGTTAATGTCATTAACTATTTATTTCATAAATAAAAAAATTATTGTTAACAATTTCAAGTTAAGTTTTAAGTGAATATGGTTTGGCTTAGGGGGCATCTACAATATTGACATAATAATAAATTTTCTAAAACCTTAGAAGTTTTCCCCTATAATGCATTTTATAGCGTAGTGCGTTTATTGCGTAGTTGTGCAATCGATCTCAGCCGCGGTCACCGTTTAAGATGTTTATCAATTTTTCAACCGTGAGTATCTGCGTTCCAAAGAATCTACAGCGGAAAACTTTGAGAATTGGGCATATAGCGGCGAAGTGGAATACATCCTGGCGTTCTTTGAGGTTGTAAAGGTTACACAAAAGTGGGAGTTATGGGCGGTGCGGCATATAGTTTAAACTTATCCGTTCACCTCTTATTTTAAAGATAGTGCTTATCATATCAGTTGTGTAAATCACAAGGAACTAAGTTTTATTCTGCAAATGATAGTTCAATTTCCTATAATATGCCCTGTATTGCGATGACAGTGCATCATTTACAAATGTTTCATAGATTCTAGGCATGTTTTCTCCAGAAATGTGTAAAACTTACACTCTAGGGCGATCAGTTGTTCATAGGGTGTATGGTATGGCCGCATTGCGCTGACATGTTTTCCTAGCCTTGCACGAATTTTCCTCAATTAAGCAGCATTTGGGTAAGCACTATCTTCGGTATCCTTTCTTGTTTCATCTCCACGGCTCTTAGCACAAAGGTGAGATTTACTTTGGGGGTATCCAGAAATAGGGGTGTTACTGCAAGTCGCCAGAAGAAGCATATACTTAGGTGTACTACCTTTTAGTCTAAAAACTCGCCTGATGAAATAGCGGAAATATATCCCCATATGGCACGGAATATTTTCTGTCTGGAGCCATGACTGATGCTTTTATTGTTGATATAAAAACTTCAAACTGAACAAATTACCCTTTTCGTATCGGTTAATTTACTTTGCAGGTGCTTGTTCCCGTTTAAGTTAGGCGTAATCAAGACACCGAGATATTTATATTGCCGCACAATCTCAATATGATTTTCCTGAAACTTCGACTTTTCACTCCAAGTGTTCTGCCTCTACCGTCCCTGAATATCAACATATTTGAATTTGATAAATTTACGGATAGGTTCCAAGTTTTAAAATATTCGTCCAGCCTGTTGATCATTAGCTGCAATATGTCCACCGAATATGTTGCTGTATTAAATTCCTCTGATAGGTTGCTTCCATCAGAGACCCAAGCTACGTTATTTTTATAAATGGTTTTTCAATAAGGACATAACACTTTTGTATTTAAATAAAACACATTATAATTGAGATATAGGGCTGAAATTTATTCCAGATATAGCACACATATTATATTTAAGTATGGAATTCGATCTGGTTGATATGGCAACCGCGGGCACATTTGCAGCGATCGATTCTTTGCAACTAATTTTCCACCACTCTTCCACACATATCGGCAGGAACGTATGCAATTTCGCGTTCGATATTGTTCCTGAGCCCCTCTAATGTTGTTGGCTTATTGGCATAAACCATGGATTTAATGTAACCCCATACAAAGAAATCCATCGGCGTTAAATGGCAATTAGCGAGCTGGCCATTCAACCGAAGCATTTCTTGAGATTACACGATTACCGAACCCCCCATTCAATAGATCAATTGTTTGACCAGCTGTGTGGCATGTGGCACCATCTTGATGGAACCACATATCACTGATGTCAAGTCCATCCAATTCTGGCCAAAAATAGTCTTTCAACATGGCACGATAGCGATCTCCATTGACTGTAACAGGGGGATCATTTTCATCGACGAGAAAATACGGTTCAATCACACCTCCGGCATGAAATCCACACTGTCACTTTTTGTGGATGCAATGAAGACTCTGAAGCACATGTGGATTTGTTGCATCTTTTCTTTATTGACAAAGCCATTAAGCCAAAAATGAGCTTTGTCGATGTAGATGATTTTTCGATGAAATTCAGGATTTTCTTCGAGCTTTTGCAGAGCACAATCGGAGAAGTTTCGGCATTTCAAATGATCAAGAGGCTTATTCAGTCCTTGAGTTAATTTGATCTTGTAAGGGTGTAGGTCAAGATCTTTATGCAAAATTCGTCACAATGTGAACTGAGAAATTCCCAATTCCTGTAATTTTAAGGGTGCTATTGAAAAACCTTTTACATGGCTCTCAATATTTTGATGACCTTGGTTAAGATACTGTATCTCTGAAGCTTGTAAAAAAGCTCTTCACGCGCTATAGAGCCAAAAGCCGCACGAAAATCAGCAAAGAAGACATATAACTTCTTTATGAACATGTTAGTGCCCCGCTTCATAGACAGAAGACAGCATTGGGTTTTTGGCGCGTTGAAAGCATACTAACCGCTCGGCTTTAACTCCGAATACCTATTACTATTTCCGGGCAGTCTTTCCCTGCGTCCGCTCCAATTTATTTTCCCCTTCGGTTTATTTGTGAAGTAAGTGTCAAAATACCAAGCCATTTAAAGCAGATGGGGATGATTTGGTACAGAGCAAACATAAACTCACCTTCAAGATATGGTCGGAGAAAGTATGCCCGACGAACAGAACCTCACAAACGTTTGCTCGATCCTCAAGAAACTGAACTGCTCTGTACTGCACCAAATATATAGGTACAGAAGATCTTAAACCTTTTGCAGCAGATCTTGAAATCAACCCAGGAGCTCCACATATATACTCACCACCTTTTCATCGATTTTAAAGTCGCCTATGATACCGTCTATAGAGGCGAGCTATACAGAACCATGTCTAGTTTTGGTATCCCTCCCAATCTCATCCGTCCTGTAGGATGACGATGGAGAATGCACGATTTTGATGTTATAAAAAGACTACAACAAGTTGACGTGCTGTCATATTATTTTTTTAATAACATACTTAAGAGGATTGTACAAAGCTCTCAAGCTAACATTAGAGGTACGATCTTTCAAAAGTCTGTACAACTACTTGCGTACGCCGACGACATTGACATAATTTGAAGAACGCAGCGGGCTATCAATAGTGCTCTCGTGATTCAAATTGAAGAGGTGAAAATGGCTTTAGCGGTTAAAGAGGCAAAACAAAATTTATATACTTATATAAAATATATGCCGTCACTTAGAAGGCCAGGCAACGTCGGCGACTTGAACAGAACTTTGCAATAGACAACTACAATTTTGAGGTAGTTACGGACTTTGTCTACCTAGGATGATGCGGTAAAGGAAGGCCCCACCTAAAATGCCGCACACAAGTGGAAAAGGACCTTAACCAACTTCGTGTGCAAAACTGGAGGCGGCTAGCACAAGATGTAGATGGCTGCAGACACTTATCAGCTGAGGCCATGGTCCACCCCGTACTGCAGCGCCTTCTGAAATAAGTATATAGGTAGGCGAAGAATATTTTGGGTATTGTGAGTTGGTTCTGCAATCAAATTCATACTCTCAACCGTAAAAATAGAACTACTTATACTGGTGGCAGTCCACTAAGGAATAAAATACGTATACTCGTGTACTTAAATCGGACGGACGTGTGAGTGCACAAGGGCATCAAAAGAGAGAATTTGTTCACCGCTGAGAGAGATTAATGTTTTAATTTAATACTGGTACTGAAAGTAGATAATAGGTATGCATTAAAAATAAACATGTATACCTACTCCGTGCGGAATGATTTTAAGACTGGACCATTTAATATAAAATAAATAATTTTGCCAGTGTGACTAGTCTACCTGCTCTGCTTCCGCGTTAGCTCCGGTCCGACTCCTTATATACATATACGAGTATGAATTATTACCATCTGAAGAATAGGTATCATCCATCAAATAAAATGAATGATCAGATTTTGAATCTTGATTTAAAAAATATATCTCTTGCCATATTTCATAGCTTAATGCAGTTATATGTATATGTCTACCTATGCACATATGTACATATATAAAATCTGTGGTATCTGATAACAAATATTTTGCTATTTATTTTCCTTGAAAATTCAATTTATTAAATTTTGTTCTAGAACCTTCAAGATTTGAAAATTTAATATTCACCCAACAGAAAACATTTGGAGACCATAACTCATGTGCCACACTTAATATTTCTTAGCTTACGTGAAAAAATTAATATGAAGTCACATATTCCAACTGTACGAGAAGCACCATACGCCCGCAACCTCCCCTGCATAAAAAAGAAACCCCTATGTTAAGCTCCTAAATCATTTTCGACGCCATTAATTTTCCGTGTCAATATTATTTTCCCAGCATTACAGAATGGGAAAAAAAGAGGTGGACCTAGCACCTAGTACTGAATACATTTTTATGGATGCGCATGGAACGACTTTTTCGTTCTTCTTCTTTGGAATATTATTTCTTCCGAAAAACCAAGAAGAAAAAAAAAAATTGTTAGAAAATAAACTAAAAACGCATGTTACATGCCAAAGGCATATCCTTACCCCCATTACCCGTATATACAGTCATACATATATCCGCCCACTATGTCGTGACCTCCTTCTTCATTTTGACGTAGATAAATGACGCCACCTTTAATAACGATTGAACATCTATACTTCTCCCTTTCATCCATCCTGCGCTCATACTTCTTGACATTGGGCTTTTCGGGGTGGCCATAAGCGGGAGACCAGCTTTACAAAAATGCTCAGAGGCTAAGACTACCTCAAAAGCGTTCTTGGGTGGCTCGGTGTTCAGTCATATATTTTTGTGTTTTTTTTTTTTTTTCTTTTGGTTTACTTTCTCTCCTGATCACTGCATGTATACACATTTCTATTTCCGGCAAAACAGAAAAGTAAGGACGTCGATGGGCGGTGGAAAATGTGGAAGCCAAAGCAAATATCTTGTTATTTCGTTTATCAAGGATATTTGTTGTGTGATAAATGTTCAGCACGTCACGGGTATTGAAGGTAAAAGTAAACAGGGACACGAAAAAGCTGTTCGTTTGAAACGTCCCCGTTTGTAAAGATAACGAATCACAAATCGAAAAGTCGCTACGTGATCTAATATCGAGAAGGTGTAAGTGTGTAGATTTACAGTCTGGTGGGCAGGAATATACATATAGTTTATATAATAAGGATTTCTCTGACCATTCTCCAATCATTCTGACAATGAGCGAAATCCTATAAAAGAAAACAACAACCAGCGAGGCTAACTGGCAGAAATACTAATTGAGAAGGCTTCAAGAAAAAAATTGAAGAAAATACTGAACTGAGCATACCACTTAAAACGCCCTATTAACTTGAAGTCGTAAAGTCGATAGCCTCGTCGAAATCATGCAGTGCGCGGCGTGGAATATACCCCATATCAAAGAAAAAAGCCATTAATTACGGCCTAAAATATCCATCGGAAATGAAAGAAATTATAAAGGAGAAAGGAAAATCGCGTAAGAAATGTCAATAAAGTCATTTTCCACAGAATAGAGCACACTTGAATCACATGTGTAATCTGCTAAAGCGGAATTTTAAAAATAGTGCAATATGTACTTACCTAGAAAGCTTGACAGCTAAAAAAGAATCCAATTACACTAAGGGACTTGAAATCTCTTCAACGCCAATGAGGAAAAATCATAACAAAGGAGACAAAGAGAAAGCGCACATTTTCGCAGCTCACCTAGAAGAGACTTTTAAGCAGTTCGATGGTCAAGCGCTTGGAAATATCACCTGACAAACATACAATAACAAAGCTAACGCAAATTGAACTCAAAAAAAAAATAAAGGAATTAAAACCTTAGAAAGCTACTGGCTGCGACTTAATAATCGGGGAAGTTCTAAAATTGTTGCCTAGCTGTGGAGGTCATAATGGTACTAAAACCAGGAAAACTACCATGTGACAAGCAGTCGTAGATGCATTTCGCTTTTACTAGTTATATCCAACATTTTTGAGAGGATATTACTCAAGCGTTTATAGACAGTAAGCTTCTAAAGCAAGCCTTCAACTATTGACGATGTACATAGAATCACTGACGTAATTGATGCTTTTGAACAAAAAGAACGATTTCCTCAAGCGTATTTCTTGATACTTCGCAAGTCTTAGACAAGGTGTGCCATGAAGTCTTAAAGTCTAAATTACGATAGGTTCTGCATGTATAACGTACTGACTGACAATATATCTCTGGAATTGACTCTTCCATGTCAGACACGGAAACGAGTATTCCCAATTCAGAGAAATTTCAGTTGACATACGACAATGAAGAATTTTTGGCCAGCGTGTATATCTTCTATATACCCGTGATATACCGTAAGAAGAAGGCAACGTCTTAGCTACATTTGCCAATGACAGTGCTATCTTAGCAATAGGTAAAACAATCGAAGAAACAACTGCAAAGCGCTCTGAATAATGAAAATGGATGGACAAAGGCCTGGCGGTTCTCCCTCTGTTCATGTAAATTTCACTTATAGGCAATAAACTCGGTGCGTATTCCGTTCGCAAACGAGGCTAAATACCTCGAAATGACACTCGGTCATTGAAATGTACTGGTTACTTGGCAAATATTTCAAGTTTAATATTGAGAATAAGCTGCGCAATCAAGCAAGTGCTGAAGCTAATGTAGACTCATGGTATATAACTCTGTGGTTTTACCAAGAAAACTAATTTCCATATTTTACAAACTTTCGAAAATAAGGTGCTAAGAGGAATTTGCCATCCATATGTATAGGTACACATAGATCTCAAAATTTATACAGTCGATGATTCCCACATTTCGCGCGAAAGCACAAAATCGGATTGAAAGGATATGTTTATAATATCATCCTACAAATTCTGAACGAGAGAAATTTATTGCGCCGTTTACAGAGGACAAAACCTTTCTACCTGGCACGATAAAGATTAACCTCGTCTACTCGTAAATAGAACAAGCAGGAACTTTAATTGGAAAAACTCCTGCCAAAAACACCTTTTCTTCTACTCTTTATAACTACGCTCTACATTGGAGTGAAGTAGTCGTAGCTCAGATTTTGTACTTAAAAAGTATGTCTTTCTAAATTGTTGGCAGCAAGCAAAATGTAACGTTTGCTTTCCTGATTTTGCTGTCTGAGTTTGACACCAGTACGATGCTTAACTAAAGAAAGATGTCAAATTTCCATTGTTCTATCCAGCGATGTTAACTGGATTACGTGTTCTTTATTCATATTTTCCCTGATACGACTTGGACGAGGTGGACCGTATGACATAGTGTACATTTTTAGGTCAGTAGGTTAGGTTAGGTTAGGTAACTGGGTGCCTTGTTGACAGGGTTGTCAACAGGTCACTTAGACCACTATGAGTCCATCATTGTGTTTAGGCAAGTAAATATCGCTAGATCGTAAAATGTCGATTTGCAAGACCTTAGTGTGGTCTGTGTAGGGTCATACCAAGAGCGACAAAGTTTATTAGACATCGTGAGTTAGATCAATGTCTTTTTTTTATTTTTTAATTTCAGATTATTTGTGCAACTGCAAAAACAATGCAACAACTTCCTCAGTTTCACTTCACAAATGCAAGACCACTTTCTGTACGATAATTGGGGACTAAAACAGCACTGAAAACTTATCTTTGATAATATTACTCGTTCTCTTTCCAAAGAACAATATACATAGGTATGTACATTATCAAGTTCTCTGTGACAAACTTCAGTCAAAGTTCAATTTCTGGTCACCATTTCGCAAGTTTCTTCCGTAGTTGCTCTGAAAGGCTTATCATCGATGGTCGTGGATATAGGTGTTTCCCATACTCGATGCATTACTTTTTGTAGTTCATCTACATCTAACGGTAGGTAATATATTACTCACGTCTTCATTTAAATGATGTAGAAGTTTGCATTTTCCCTCCATTGTGATTTATACATCAATTACTGTTCACAACAGAGTAAGTGTAAGTAAGTTTTTACAAATAGGAAACCTCTTTTGGTTCATACATATACAGCGTTAGAAAGAAAACAAAGAACTTGCACTTTTTAATATCCAACCATACTAATCGCCTATTAATACTAAGAAACAATGCCTTCAAAGTCGATGCTTATTCTTCGTTTATGCCATCAGGCTATGGATCCCATTCTGCTTGCTAATTGAATTAGAACATCTTACGCCGGTGAACAATAACATTTTGAAAATCAAGGAAGTGTAGCCTAACACTTTATATAATACATACACGAGTACATATATTAAAAGTTATCCGTCTTCCTATCCCAGGCTTTTCCGCTAATTAATCCATTTTGATATGACCATATCTGTCATCTTTATCAATTACTTGTAATATGGTATGGTATTAACCTTCATCCATCCCTTAGGTCCTTTTCAATCCAAAACAATATATTCGTTCGAATATTTTATAATGTATGGAGACCACAATCTTGTAATTTGGTAACTTTGGTTCATAAGTAATACAAATGTTTTTTTATAAAGAAATAATTGTCCCGATTAGTAGTTTCTCTGTGTAAAAAAAATAACACAACCGTCCCTTGGGTCTTAAATGAAACATATTTCATATCTTTCTTTCTTTGTGCACATGTACCTGCATATGTATGATATGAGGGCTAGGTGAAAAGTTCTCGGTCTGACAACGAAAGACTGCGATTTTCAGTTAAAAAATGATTTTGTTTTCCTTCATAATCTCCCTTGAACTTCAACACACTTGGTCCAGAGTTTCTCCAACATCAGTATTCCTTCTCGGAAGTGAGAGTCTGGAATGCTGTGGAAATATTCATCTACGGCCCTCTCAACTTCTGCATTGGATGCGAGGCGCTTCCCAGAAACAAATTTCTTCAAGTTTGGGAACAGATGGAAGTCTGAGGGTGCCAAATCAGGTGAAAAGGGAGGATGGCCGAGCAAATCGTACCTCAAATCCCGCTGTTTCCCCATCGCCAACGCACACTTGAGTACAGGTGCATTGTTTTGGTGAAAGATGATTTTTTCTTCTTCAAGCCAGGCCTCTTCTCGCGAATTTTGGCACCCAGCTGGTCAAGAAGGTTGGAGTAATATTCGCCTGTAATTGTTCTGCCTTTCTCAAGGTAATCAATTAACAGGATCCCTTTCGCATCCCAAAACACACTGGCCATGACCTTTCCGGCAGATGCGATCTACTTCGCTTTCTTTGGCGCTGACCCACCGGCTTCCACCCACTGCTTCGACTGCTGTTTCATTTCTGGCGTGTAGTGGTGGACCCACGTCTCATCCATGGTGACAAATCGCCAGACAAAACCGGTCGGATCCCTATGAAATCTATCCAAAGATTGCAGCGAAAATCGTTTGCGCATTTGCTTTTGATCGGCATTCAGCAAATGCGGCACCCATCTTCCGCAGAGCTGGTCGTCCTTCACGTGGGTCATCTTCGAGGGACGTGCGACCACATTTAAATTCGCTGCCCACTTTTTAACGGTTGACATGGAAGGAGCAGAGTCCCCGTAAACTTTTGTCAACTTTGGATGAATTTTCTTAGGGGTTAACCCGTCCAAAACGAAGAATTTTATCACCGCACGATATTCATGTTTATCCATTTTAACGAAAAAGACGCAAGACGTCTAGTGCAAAAATTCGTTTAAAGAAACTACTTGAGAGAACAAGTTGAAACTTGTCATACGAACTAATGAGAAGTGCACCCAGGCAGGAAACATAAATTTTTGCTGATTGGAACGCCATCTCTGCATCAGGCCGAGAACTTTTCACCTTGCCCTCGTATATCCTATGAAGAATTTTGGGTGCTTTTGAATTTATTCTTGGCATTTTACTTTCCTAATTTAAGAAAAAGTGCAAACCACAAACCAAGAAGTAACATCGTGTGGCTAAAATCAAAAAAAAAAAAATCGTTCACCTAAAATGCGTTGAGAAGCTATTTAAATAATTGAAAGTAAAATTTTGTTTATAGATTTATTTTGGTTATTGTTCATTCTGTAGTTCAAAATGCACTTAGCTCAATAAGAACCGAAAGAGACAGTAATGTGATGAAGGATGAAGGTTAATAACCTTTTAACTTTTTTTTTTAATTTCTATTTCAAAATCTTACAGTAGATAGTCATGCTACCTACGAAGCAAAATGTTTATCTAGATTTAGGTATTTGAAAGTGATAAAACAAATATTAGAACATTTTTTACAAAAAGGTTAAACATATCTTAGTAAAATTAAATTACTATACATTTTTTTTTAATGAAATAATAGTTCATAAAAAAATCGAAAAAAATTAAACATTATTTATAAATACAATAAGTTAAGTGCAAATAGTATTGTTTAAGCAGTTTTTTTTTTTTTGTTTATTTTAAGTTTTGGATGTTCTTTAAATCTGCCGGTAAATGGTTCATCAGAGATGGTATCGCGTGACTCTGTTCTGTTCTGCCGTAGGTTTCTATTACTTCTGGAATCTGAAGAAGTCCTTGTGCTCGGCTTCTGGTATTTAGTGTATGGTTGATTGGTTCTTGATATCGGCTGCCATTTTAGTATTCTAGTATCGCAGTCATGTTGTACTATAGATGTTTATTACATTGAGTACCTTGAAATGAAAACTATTTGTATTAATAGCTCGAATTATGCGACTTTGGAGGTTTATTAGCTTTTCGATCTGTGTTCTTGATGCATTTTCCCAGGCTAATACACGATATATTAAACCCGATTCGACGAGTGAGTAGTATACTTACTGCTGTACTGCTGTTTTAGAGCCATCGCGAATATAGCACTCTTTTTGGTGCTCATGCCATATGAAGTGGTCATCGATAATAACTTCCAGATACTTTTTAGTTTTTACTACCTCAATCGCCTCACTTTTTGTATATGGACAGGCATCATTCCGGAAGTAAATATTTATAGTATCTTGAGGCTGTCATGGAGTGCTAATATGCATTAGCTTAGTCTTCTCGGCGTTTATTACCAGGCCATGGTCGTGACACCATTGCGATACCTTATCGAAAACTCTTCTTGCATTCTTGATGTTGAAGTTTTAAGACATTTATGTTTCACGACGATTGCAATGTGAATACTCTTAGAAGCTTATTTGTAAGGAGAATAAACAGTATTGGCCCTAATTTCGAGCCTTGAGGTACACCATATTAGGTCTTCCTTTCTGTATTCAAAGTATTCAATATCTTTACTTTAATTGCTCTTTCCGAAAGATAATTTCCTATCCACTTCCCCCATTAGAGCATTGGAGCACACTCCGATTCTATTCAGCCCATCTACTATCTTCTTATGACTCAAGGTGTCAAACGCATTGCTAAAGTCAATAAACAATGACTAAAACATAGTGGTTTTTATTGAGGCCCACATTCACCAAGTTTGTTAACTCAGTCAATAAATTAAATTAAATCAAATTGGTTTGGTTGTTTAATTTGGTCCTTTTCAACAAAATTAGTAAGTCTGTAGTTTTCTGTCGTATTCTTACTACCGCCTTTAAAAATCAGACGCACTATCGAAGTTTTTAAAAATTTTGCGACACAACATGATTGGAGTTAAACATGTTGCTTTTACTTTCAGGTCAATTGCTCTTATGTTATCGCACAATATTCCTTTTTGCACAAATTATTATTATGTATAAGAGAATACTATTTCAACATCGTGGTATCACACCAGCCTTACTCATGGTGGACGCATTGATTATCCTTGACTCACACGTTAATATTCAGACCTTAATTTTACAATTTCGTTCATGATAACAAAAACCCTACTCGAATTTAATTAGTAACAGAGAATTTTGTAACAAATACAACAAAAATCAAATGCAAAAAGCATCCAAATTATAAAATTCGAAATGTCTTGAAAATCGTAAGAAATTCATGCTCTCTATTATCTGTCTGTTTTTAAATATATTCGTGTATCTAGTGTAATTCGGACGACTAAGATACTCGTAACCAATTAAACAATTCAAATGCCAGTTGCGGGGTCAAGGTTTGTAACATATCCATGGTTGATTTAATTGCATTGATACGTCAATGGGATCAGTGTGACAAGTTTTTTTATTTGATACACTACATGACAGATTTAATGCCCCCAAAAAATATTTAAATTTTATGAAATGACATAGACAATGTCACCAGTAAGATGAAGATTAATGGTTTGATACCTTTAATAAAATAGGCAACAATGCTTTTGATGCATTAAACTGAAAATAATCATGTATTCAGTCACTTCATACTATATATGTATACCAGTCATGTACTGTGGTGGCCGTAGTGTAGTGGTAACATCATCCCTTGTCACGCTACAGGTTCACGGTTCGAATCCTGATGTCAATAATCATCTATTTATTTCGCATGAAATAAATAAAAAGTCGATCAATTGCGAAAGCTTATGTCAACTCTACTGCGAAGGCATAACACTGGCAGTAGGGCGGTCATATGGCTAAAATGCAACTTGATCGTGATAATGACATCAGGGGGACGGAAAAAAATACTGTGAATCATGAGCAACGACAAAAGCAAAAACAAACAAGCTCCCCAGTTATCTGGACAGCCACCCTTGGAGTTCACTGAAACTTAATACCAGCTGAGTTTCAAACCAACTACACCAATCTGTCTTTCTCTCTGTCTCTTCCCCTTTCCTCAAAACGCCCGTGTCCTAAAATTAGTATAAGGGTATTCATAACCCCTTTCACACGTGCAAATTATAAAAAAAAAATGTTTTGAATCGTTGTTGCAGGCCCTTTCTTTTGATATACCACTTGATAGATTTTGATCGTCTCTGAATTTTACAGTTGTACAAAGCGGCATTGGTTCGGGGGTATGGACCTCTAAAAACTGGATACGAGTCTTTTTCCTTCTGAACCGATTGAACGATGGTAGTACGTCGAAAATGAGAGAGAAATATTGTGGCAAGTGTCTCATACCTTAACGCATTCGTCCACAAACATTTGTAATGGCTCGGTAATGCACTAGAAAGTGAGAAAAATTGAATTGTTCTTTAATAATTTAATAATATTTTACTATCAGTTCTAATAATCAAATTCTCTTTAGAGATAACCTAATAACAATATGTACTCGTATAAGGAAGAACAACGCTTTGCAATTTACTTATACAATTATGCACCAATATTTCTTACAAAAATGTGTTTCAAATAATTGGAATTTGATAGTATCCTTCCTCAAAAATTTGAAATGCTCTACGGCGACTCTGTGAGTAAGCAGCTACGTCCAAAGGCGGTGGGGCGCACACCTTGGTTATCCACTACCCTATGGAATATGTTGATCAAGGTTTGCAGTTTTTGATAAAGATTTTGAATTCTTGAAGTATAAACTAGTTTACGTAAAATTTACTTCTCACCACTTATTACATGGTGACCATCTGACTGCGTTCCGAACTTATGGACGTAAAGACAACAAATCCAAAATTGATTTTTTTTTATTGTCCCAGCTATGACATACTGTAATTTGAAACTGCTACTCTTTCCACAACCTACAATCACTCCGTCAAAAATAAGGACATAATGTTGTGTTATTTTTTTTTTTTTGTAATTCGAATTCGTTTTCTCCGCTGTTGTCGTATACCATAGTATGAAAAAAGGACACTCTTCTCCCAGCCTTTCAAATGATTTTTTTTACTATAGAAAATGACTTCTGTCTTTGAATTTAAATGAAAAATCGGTTCGCTTTAGGGAGGATTTCCTTCTTATTTCTTCCCCCTGTACAAAGTATGTTATTTGAGACTATATTGTTTCGTTATTGATTATAAAAGGAAAGAGCCACTCTGGAATATCGGTCGAACGTGACCTTTTTCCTTTCAGGAAAATCTAAAAAACGAGAAAAGAAAAACGAAAACGTATCTTATGGAGTATCTCAACAACTCTCAGGTGTGGTAGAAGTGTCTTGGTTTGGCTGATGGTAGTCATTTACATAGTTCGGGTACGGTTCAAGTGCCACGTTTGAGTAAAGGTCAATTATGTATGCCATGAGTTGGTCGATGTGATGTTTTATTCATTAATTTGGTCAATTAGATTGTGTTAGATTGGTGTAAAAAGGGCAAAAGAAAGAAACAGAAAACTGTTTTATTGGTTGTGCCCAAGGACAATTGATTTTTTTTTTCCTCTTCTTCCTTCCATTTTTGGTCTTTAATAAAGTTGGTGTGAATTCGATGACGGAGGTATCCAATTTTCTGGGTATGCTGACGCATGTTGAGCAAAAATAATTGTGGGAGTTAGATATGACTTTTTTTTTTTATTGAACGAACTAGAAATAAATAATTCGAGGTTATTTTCATTTAGACAATCTTTTTTGTTATTTGATGTTATTGAGTTTGTGTAAATCTTCTTGTTCTAATAGTAACATAATATTGTAATTTTGGCTTATAGGTTTACATAACTTAACCCCTTAAGTTTAAAAATCGGGTGATAAAGTTGGAACCAAGGGTACTTCGAAGAACAAGAGATAATTTATAGAAGTAAAGAGAGTCAGGTATGATATGATGAGGAAAAAGGAGTACGGCATTTCGGAGTTGGCTTTTGCTACTCTTACTTCTTCTTTTCCTTACAGCGAAGTTATGATCCGGAGTAGAAGGATCACAACCCTCCCACTTTACTGCATCCCTACTGGTCTGCCTGTGGGGTTTGCCGATTTGACCTCAGGAAGTACCGCCAGGCTGCCCGGTTTCGGATCACTTCTTCACTGAGGCCAATTAAATGTTGGTGTTTTTGCATTTGTGTGATCCAGTTCTTTTTTGGTCTGCTTTTTTTGCGCGATTGAGTAGGAACGTTGATTGATATTGCATTTTTGACGGTTCGAAAGATCTCTCCTTTGAACATGACAATACCAACTAAACCGGTCGTGCTCTATCTTGCTTGAGATGGGTTCTTTTACATGAAGGCTTTCTCGAATCTTCTAACTTCTTATTCTATCAAGCTTTGTTACTCCTGCTGTCATGCGAAGATCTCAGCTGCCGTTAGTTTGCCCTCAATCTTTTTCTTACATTGTCCAGCATTGTGAACCGTATGTGAGCGCCGAACGTACAACTGCGGTGTAGAGCCTTCCTTTAAGCTTAGGGGACATTTTTCCAGCCACTTCATCCACCCTACGCTTAGGCGATGATTGATGTCATCAGCACAAGTTGCTACGCTATTGATCATTTATCCTAGATATTTGAACTTTTCGCACTTGGGAAGCACTTTTCCATTCAAGTAAATGTCTCGAATAGGCCGGTGTGGATCTGAGAATGGGCAACGTAGATACTCTGTCATTCTTGAACTAATACGGTACCCATTTCCCTCCAAAACATCCACCCATACATCAAGTGCTCGTTGCAGGGACGTTTGACTTTCACTTATGATAGCTCCATCGTCAGCAAAGCTAATCTTAAACTCAAAAAATATATGCCGCATTGTTGGATTTGGGCACCATTCTTGACATAGATTCGTGACGTGAAGCAGGACGGGACAATCAATATTTTCCGCAACATTACGACGTTGTTCCAATGATTGTAAAAAGTTGAGGGTATCAGACCGCGTAAAGCGAAACGGATCAACCTGTGCTGGACTGCCTTGTTTCTGATGGTATAATCAGCGTAGTGAGGCAACCATACTTGGCTGACTTCTTAACGAAGGTAATGTAGAGTGGTTTTATAACGTTTTAAGTAATATTGATAAAGACAAGCCATTCACATTCGTATTACGTAGAAAGTAGGATTTAAGAACTCTCGGATCTTAAAGGCTAATAAAAAGGCATGGCACTTGATATACAAAAGTGCGTAGAATAGAATAGTTTTCATATATGTAGTTTTGAAAATGATACCGTTCTTATTACCAGGAGACCATATTTGAGAAAAAAGAACCTCATTGACGGTTTTATTGATAACATGGTTAGACCGGTATGATTTCAAAAATAACTAACTACCAGTTGATGAATAATTGAGACGGTGTTACTCTGGCGTGCATGGTATTTACTATTATCATCAATATTGTATACATACAGTCGACAGCAGATATATTTTATTCATTATGAATATCTCAATCTTTTAAGTACACTGTATATATCAAGCTATAAAGTACCATTAGTTTTGATGTTAAAAATAAAATTTCGATTTCACCTCGGAGCTTAGGCCAACAGAACATTGATATGAAGTTTGAGGTAAATCCGTACAGCCGGACGAGAACAATTTTTGCCTTTTGTAGGAGAATCTAAAAGCCTGAGGGGACGAGATTGTCCGAACGTGCAGGCTACCCAACGTCGCTACCTAGCGAGATCAAGTATTCTGAAAACAATTTTTTCGAAAATGTTCATTGATTTTGTCGCTGTTTGACCGGCGGTTAGAAGGGACTACATATCCGAATTTCAGTTCCAGAAAGTTGCGCAGCATCTGGATATATTGCAAGTTACTGTAACCGGTAGATATCTTTCCGCAAAAAAGTCAGGTCAGGTCAGGTTCGCAAACAAAAAATTGGTAAGAACGCACTAAAGTAGTAACACGTTAAACAAATTTCATTAGACGTTGACAGATAACTCAGTTTATCAAAAGAACAAAACAAATTAAGCATTCGAAGTGACAGTTTACAACTGATTTAGAATTTTCTAAAATCTTCCTCCTCACTCCCAAACAAGCGAGTTAATTTCGAGTTTATAGGTATTAGCATGTATATTTGAGTTCAATGAATAGCAGTAAAGTTTATAGAACCGAAATGATCGCCTCAGAAATATTTGTGGCTGAAAAAATCAATCTTCTTAAAGCTGACTACTTCCCTGTGTGCACATCTTAACTCCGTTGCTTTCTTCTCTTTTCTAGCTATCCGTTTTTTTGGGATTTGCCCTAAACTGTGGAAAGGTTCATATATTCCCACCATAGACCCATTACTAAACTTTCATGCAAGCCAAACATTGTGTATGATACGATGTTCTTCCATTATAAATCAATCTTTTTCACTAATCATCATGGGTTCCACTACTACTAACCTTGTTGAATTTATTTCTAACACATTATACATCCTAGGAAATGGTAAGGAAGTGAATGTTGTCGCGAACGATTTTAGCAAACCATTCGAAAAAATGTCTCACCAAATCATAATTTTAAAAATTAATCCTATCGGTTTTCGGCCGAAATTGTTTTCTTGGATTAAGTCCTATCTAGAAGATCCCCAGTACTTTGTCCTTTTTATATCTTCAGTATCGAACCTAATAAGTTCTATTTCAGTAGTCCCTCATGGTAGCGACTTAAAGCCCCTGATCTTTAAATTGGCCATCAATGATGTTGAGTCTCTCTTTTGTGAAACTTATCTATGGGTCTATGCAGACGATATGAGAATCTGAAGACAAATTATATCCCCTGATGACTCTTAAGTCACCAGGCTATACAATTTTCTAGAGCACAATGTGAGTAAATGTCAAGCCATATCTTACTCTCGTAACCGACTTCCCCAGCCAATATTAATACCATACCTGATTAGCAAAGTTTACTAGATTCCTCCATTTTGCCTTGCAGGACTTAACCTGGGAGGAGCGAATCAGGTTTCCTCCTTATGAGAACCGACTTAAATTGATAAATCTTTAGACTATAAAGTTACGTCGGGACGTTGCTGATATCCTCTTTGTTCATGCTTGCTGGTAACTTCGATTGCCCTCTACTACTTCATCAGATCTCCTTCAATATCAATCCTCCCCATCTGAGATCAATTCCCCCATTCAGCACAGGGAAACGACACGACCTACATAATCAGTTTAATCACTTAGACACCTTTCCTTAACGTCTAACTTTTAGTTTTAAGTTGTCTTGACTTCAATAATTACTCGTATTTAGTTTAAAGACTTGCCATGCTTGTATTAAGTTTAACTATTTAGTTTGAGCTGACCATTAGTTTTAAGTTATTGTTATCCTTGTATTAGGCTAAATAAATACTAATAATGAATACTAACTCAAGCGATTTATCCGCCGATGATCTCAACAACTTTCTTCTGCAATCCTCCTCAAATTCAACTGTTAGTTCTAAGCTCTATTGAGCAAGTGAAAGTGGATTTACTAAAAACATAAAATCAAATGCTCCTGGTCTCGATAATACCTTCAACCTTTCCTGATACCTTTCATCTTCTTCCGCTCTGACATGTTTTCTCTTTCTTTCTATTTTGCGTATTCTCTCTGAAGTATTTGAAATTTTCTTGAAAAATCAAAATACAGAATTTTTTGATGAGAATCGTTTGCTGTATTATTTTCAATATGGCTTTCGGCAATATCATAGCACTAAGTCGATCATATTAGCTTTAACGATGATAAAAAATGTGCCGCTTCTAGATTTCACAAAGGCGTTTAACACAATCACCCATGAAGTTCTTTGGAAACATCTCTCACCTAACATTCAGTTCTCAAGAAGTTCTTGTAAGCTCATAATGGTCAACGAAGAACCAACAACTTGGTTTAATTTTGTTCTCATTCGTAACACTGAGGCAAGGTGTTCCACAAGGCTTTGTCTTAGGAACTTTACTTTTTAATCTCTCCATTAATGATATACCTTCTTCCGTCAATAATTATATCTATGAGACATTTTATGGTGATGGCTCTCAAGTTCTTAATAAGGCGCCTTGAAGGATCTTGAAAGATCAATGATTTGCTGGAACGATGATCCACATAACATTTCTCAGAGGTTCGCGTCCAACAAATTGTAGTTAAATCCCTATACTAAAGCCATTGCAATATACATAAATCATATTCTTTCCTAACTAAATGAATTATACCTAAATGTTGGAAGTGTTGAATTTCAGATTGAGAAGCTCACATAAATAAAATTACCCGGAAAACATACTTGACACTTCGAACTTTGAGCCTCATTAAGAAAAACAGAAAAGCTTGTAAAAAACTTAATTTTGGTTTGGCTGTAAACTCTTTTTTGGTTATTCTATCGGTGTGAGAGACCACTTGCGTTTAACGTTTCACACAGCGATAACATTTATTTACTTATTTTATTTAATTTATTCCTTTAACAAGTTTCTGAAATCCCAAAGTTTAATGTTTCTTTTTAAAATTTTTAAATCGAAGAAGTCATCCTAAATTTTTTTTTCATAGTTTCAATTCCTATCCTCTCTTCGCAGAAGATTATTGCTTATACCTGTTCATGGTTCTGTGATAAGTGAATTAGCTTTTTTCTGTGCGTCTATCTAAACTTTGGAATGCACTAGGTTACAGCGTGCAATGTTTTGAGTCATTCAATTTTCACCAGTTTAAAATCTTACTAACTGCCAATAACTGTAATGAATATTAGGATGCCTTTTCATTATTATTAGAAACCTCAAATGTATACTTAGTGGTTATTATTTAGAATGTTTAAGTTTCAAATGAAATTGTGTTTAGTTATAATACTCGTATTGTATCTTCTCAACCGCATTATAAGGCATTTATTGTTCTCACTCGTATATGGTTGAAATACAAAAAAAAAAGTGCGATATATTATTTCAAACTTTAATGCCAAATTTAATCAAATGATGATGTTGAGTTAGGTTGAATTAAGTGGCTGACAAGGACGATTTAAACATTTTTGAAACCCCACCCCCATATTTTAGCCACACACCACCAGATTCCAATCATTTTCAAGCACACCAGCCTAAACTAGCAAATCGAATTTCATCAAAATGTGTTCAGTAGTGCTTGCATGTAACGAGGACAATTTGAAGATTCGAAACCTCTCTCTGTATCTTGAGTAAAGGAGTGTGAAAATCAACAGAAAGACATTCTTTTTGATATTTTGAAATCGGCAACGCAAAAGTTGTAAGCTATTAAATATTATTATATCTCCTATGATATATATATATAAAAGAATGTATCCACCGTAAATACAGGCACGCGATACAGTGCCCGCACGCACCGCATTAGTTTGCGGGGAATGTGGAGGTGTCCGAATACAACACGTTCATGCAGCTTGCGTTGACAACTATTTTTTTTTAATTCAGTATGAAATGGTTTCGGTTTCGGCACGTTCGATTTCATTAATGGAAAATAGTTTATTAAAAATAAGAATAATGAGAAATATTAAAGAGAAGCGTGATAAAGAAAAAACTCATGTAATATGTAAAAACAGATTAATTTATAGCGAATCTCATCACCTAAAAATTTCATCAGTAAAATTAAAATTTGAAAAAGGATATAAGATACTATAATATAGGGTGACCAGATAAGAACGATAGGAAAATAAATTTAAAAAAAACAACAACGGTGTGAGATATCAAATTGATTCTGGCTTTATTTTGAAGCTACATTCATGCCATTATGTATGGAATAGCACATCATTTAAATGGCTGCCTCGGCTTCGCTGGCAGTGCTTTAAGCGGTCGGTCGAATTTTTGATGACGCATTATTCCGGCAATAGCGTCTCGAATGTTGGCCTCAAGCTCGTCCAAAGTGGTTGGCTTGTTAGCGTAGACTAACAACTTGACGTAGCCCCAGAGAAAATAATCGAGGGGTGTCAAGTCACATGCCTGCCGCATGTTAAAAAATCTCCCAACGTCCAATCTAAATATAAGTATCTTTTCTGATAGCCAAGCCGCAAGCAAAGCCATTGATTCGGTTACCATATCCTCAAAACTGGTAGAGCAATGCCGGTTTGAAATATACGAACAAAGTATCCTTTCTGAAATTACCCTCATCCGGGTCCCAGGACACAGAAATTATGAGGGAAATGAGCGAGCAGACGAGCTAGCCAGGCGAGGGTCAGCCCTTAACGGCTCGCTAGCGGAAAGAGTCAATATTCCGATAGGAGTCGTTAAGGGCAATTTACACCGCCACTTCCTCCAGCTCGCCAATCTCGGGTGGAACAACCTTACCAGTTGTGCGATATCAAGGAAGACATGGCCCAGTTTCAACAAACCTAAGTCAAATGAGCTACTGAGCAGAGCAAGGCCTGATATTGCCAGAATTGTAGCCATTATTACAAGCCATTGGCCTATAGGGGACCACGAGGCCAAGCTTAGCATTCCTCAAAACTCTTTCTGTCGCAGCTGCAAAGACAGTAACGAGAGAGAAACTCTTTTCCACTTTCTTTGCAGTTGTCCTGCCTTAGCAAGGACTAGACAACGCACGCTAGGTAAACCCTTCTTTGACGATTTCAGAGAGATAGCCTCTAAACGGATTGAAGAACTAATCCTGTTTCTGAACTCCACGGGTTGGGTCTAATTATATTTTCTATCTCCAATAACACACGTTAACAAACAGGGTACACGACTTTTTGTGGTATCAAAACGGCGCACTTAGCGCTAATTGGGTTCTTCTGAACCTCCACTTTACCTACCTACCTAAGTCACATAATCGCGGCGGCCAATTGATCATCAATCGCCGTGAGATGACCCAGTCGCCAAATTTCTCCTTCACCACTTCGAGCGTTGCGTCGCTTGTATGGCATGTAGCGCCATCTTGTTGGGACCACAGCTCGGATATATCGATGTTGTCGAGCTCTGGCCACAAAAAGTCGGCTAACATCGCTCTATACCCAGGACCATTCACGGAAATGGTGTCTCTTTCCTCATTTCGAAAGAAAGCGCACCAATCAGTCAATCTTTGTGGATGCATTGACGCTTGGTCGAACACTTGTGGATTTTGGTCGCTCCAATAATGGCAATTTTGCCCGAGAAGATGATTTTTTGGCCAAAATCTGGATCTCCGGCCAACGTTTCCAGAGCCCTATTAGCGATCTTACGGCTTCAATTCTTGCGTCAGCACAATCTTATAGAGATGTAGACCCAAATCCAATCGCAAAATAAGCTTGGTTGGCTCTCGGGCGAAGCCCAATTCAGGTGATCGGCGCCGAATCGACATTTCTGGGTCTACGGCGTCTATATTTTCTTCACTTCGCACCGATCTCTGTCCGGTTGGTAGCTTAAGGTCTAAAAGAGTGTACTCATGCTCAATCTTTTCCACGGTGCGACGAATTGCCTACGCACGAAATTCTCGTTGCGTATTTACAACTGAGTCGGAATTTCGATAATATTTTTTAATAATTTTCACACGTTCGAGAAACGTCAAACGAAACCTTACTGAATATTTTGACAGCTGGATGTCATTGGTAACTGTGACAGCTGCTGAAACATAACAATTGGAAAAACTATCATTGCTGGTCACCCTTTATATCATATAATTTATATTTGCCTTTTTCTGTTTTCTCTTTGTGTAATGATTGAGTAATAATTAATATAATAATGACTTATAAGAATTTGTAGTAAATATGAATATGGTAACAATGAGTTCATAACACTAATAAGACTCATGGCATAAGTGGGATTTAGGCCACTCAAGGCGGTGAGGGTTTTATTCATTCCGAGCGCCCCCTGTCGCTCGTTGTTGTCGCCTTTCGTATTATCTACGGATCATTTAAATTTGCATGCCTTTATCTACGCAATTCAACACTTTTAAGCCTTTTTAATCTTCTGACCGGGTAATTCTGGTTTAGAAGTAGAAGGACCTCAGGGTTTACTTGCTCTCGTAGCCGTTTCTCTTGTCTTCTTGCTGCGTTTTTAATTTTATTTTGGACCAACTCCACATTAAAATCCCTGTGGAGGTCGCTGTTTCTTATACACCAGGGAGCGCCTACAATGTTTCTGAGTATTTTGTTTTGGAAACGTTGAATGATATCGATGTTACTTTGTTTGGTGCAACCCCAGATTTGCTTGTAAAGCAGGAGCTTGTTGTATATTGATAGTTGGGCATATCGCCCCACAAGCCAATACATTTTTTTATTTCAAATGTCTAGTTCTTCTCTTTTCTTTTTAACATGGGTTTCCATCTGAGCTTGGCGTCTAATGTCATGCCAAGGTACTTCGCCATTCCGCAAGGAAGTTCTCTACCTTTAATATAAATTGGCATATGATTTATCTTTTTGTTTGTAAAGTCGTTGTGTACTGACTTTAATTCATTTAATTTGATTCTCTAGGTTGTCATCCATTCTCCTATTTTTGAGATTGCAGTTTGCAGTTTAGTGTCTGAATCTGCATTCATGTTTGAAACTGCCATTACGTCTGTGTCGTCGGCGAATGTTACCATGATGTTACTGTCTAAATGTGGGATGTTTGAAGTATGCAGTAGGTATAAAACTGGACCTAATATGCTGCCTTGAGGAACACCAGCTTGTATTTCTTTCAGTTCAGAATACGCGTTTGCATGTTTGATTCTGTAGTATCTATTAGAGATAAACGAATCCAATATTGTAG
Source organism: Pocota personata (assembly GCA_963082735.1). NCBI lineage: Eukaryota > Metazoa > Arthropoda > Insecta > Diptera > Syrphidae > Pocota > Pocota personata. Next base: position 62,972,804 of record OY720429.1, on the reverse strand, counting down.
AATGTTGCTTTGGCAGGCTTTTTTTAAGTTTGATTATCAGTCCATCATGCCAAACTTTAGCAAATGCTTGAGCCACATCAAAAAAGACAGTGCAACAAACTTTCTTTTCTCTAGTGCGTTTTACATAGTGTGGATGGATCTGGTCAGTCGTTGAATTTTTCTTCCGAAAACCAAATTGGTGTACCGGAATTTGATTTTTCTTTCAATAATACTATTTAGTCTTTTCGCCAGTATATTTTCAAAAATGTTTGATGGTAGCAAGGATATCGGACTATAAGAGGATGTCTTGTATGGTGATTTCTCTGGCTTTGCTATTATTATAACTTATTTTCTATCATTATAAACAATTTTCCTGAGCTGTGGGACATATGAGTACCTCAATCTAAAAGAAGCATTTATTATGTTTCTTAGTTTAATGTATGCTTTTTGAGGAAGCTTTTTAAGAATTTCTCCAGTTTTTAGATCTAAACCAGAAGCTTTTTTCGGTTCAATATATTTTATTATGCTTTTTACCTCGGCTGTTGAAGTTGGCTCTATATCTTCATCTTCTTGTTCTAAGTCCATGTCCAATACGTTATCATTTTCAACGGAGGTTGTTTTAAATATACCTTCAAGATATTCAGCAAATATATTTGTTTATTCGCTATTCCTCGCCCATTTTCCATTTATCATTTTGATAGGGGGGATTTGTGAAGTTAACTTTTCTATGTCTTTAGATGCTTTCTAGAGGGAATAGTTAGAACTTTTGTCATTCGATAATCTCAATAGATAGGCGAACGTTTTTCCATCATTAAACTCTTTTATCGTCCTTCTAAGCTTTTGTGTAAGCCTGTTGAATATATTTTTGTCCTGAGGGACTCTAGTATGTTGCCATCTTTTCCTTGCTTTCCGTTTTTCAGCAATCAGTTTTCTTACTTCAAGTGGATAATTATTTCCTCTCAACTTTTCTTTATATTGTGGAGTGTTTTGCCAAGCAGAGCGTCTTTTATGAATTTTTCGACATCATCATCTAAGTGTTGCGCACATTTCATCGGTACTCTTAGTTTTATCCTTTCCTCAAGAATAGATTTAAGGCCGTTCCAATTTGTTCGAGAGTTTGTAGGTTTGGGGTTTACTTCTTTCGGAACAACGTTTTCACTCAAGGTAAGTAAAATCGGTGAGTGGTCAGAACTCATTTCTTGACATTCTTTTCCTTTTAAGAAATCGCTTTTTATATTTTTAATTATGAAAAAAGTCGATTAAGTCAATTATTTTAGCAGTATCTGATGGTTAGGTCAATAAGTTGGTTTCCCAGTGGATATTGCCCTGCAACTCATATTTTTAATAGCGTTTAGCTGCTCTTTACCTTTAGTAGTTGTCAATCTTGGGCCCCACTGAGTGTTTTTGGTGTTAAGATCCCCACCAATGATGAATCCACTACTAATTGAGGTGTAGATACAAATTTTCGTCCTCCGATGCTTGAAGTAAAGCACGCTTTTTGGCTTCAATGCAAGATAGTATAAAACCATTACTTCCAGGATAAGTTCCAGTACAGTCTTGTGAATCATCTGATTATCGTTTTCCAATGATCGATGTGAGCGTATATAGAAAAGAGAGTGACGCAGGAGGAAATATCGAAAATAATAGTTTGGCTTTACCAAGAGATATACCGCTACTCAACTCTGAGCCGTAGGCTTCGTTTGTGTATCTAGGAGATGAAACTTTTCCACTGAGAACTTAGATTCTAATTACTCGAGTCAGAATGACAGTTTAATGTGCATTCGGCATAAGTTCTGCCAAATTTAGAATCTTATTAAAACTTATTGAAACTAATGTTGAAAATGCAGTTCATATTGTAAAAGCTTTTTGCAGCCTACACAATGTTATTATTGATATGGACCAAGACAAAAGTATCTTGGTCCATATCAATCAACATCTTTGAACAAAGCTCAAGAAATCTGATGGAAAACCACAATCTATAGAAATTCCCACATTTTTAGCTACTGAGATCCATTCCTTGTCTGCAGTTAACCGATCTTTATAGCGGAAATTGGTTTTGTTCCACAAAACACATTTCTCTTTTGAACTTCAGATTGCACCTTCAATTCGATAGCTTTTCCGCACAATAATGCGGACAAAATCGAAAAGTTTGAAAATTAAAACAAAGCGTGCGATACGGCGACGTCGCAACGCATGTGTTTGCCGCGTATCGTATTTGTCTTGGACATCTACGTTTGCTAGTAGCAGTTTAATAATGTAAGCTCACCGCTTCGCCTACACCGCAGTGCACGCAAAGCAGTCCCCTTGCTTACGTTGGACACAGCGCAATGCCTTACTTACATATTTTTAAACATATGTATAATAAAATAAAGTAAACCAGAATCAAACGCCTTTGTACTCATTTCCGGACACATAATAAACTACGATCACCGATTAGTCGGCTCCAGAGGATATAAAACCTATCGTGACTTCCCGTGTAATCAATATTTAAAAAATGAAATTTGTTTCGCAGCGTAGTCCTATCCAAGCATTGCAAAATAAAGTGCATTATAAACGCATGGCAGGACAAATAAACGAAATATAATGATAGACGGTAATGAAACGGTGATGAGGCAAAGACGTTATGCAACTCAACTTTTAATATTCTGTAAAATTACGTAAAGTTCAAACAAAAAGTTACATTGGGTGTATCTACTCCAACTAATAGCTGAGTAAAATTGATGAGTGAAATTTTTTCTGATGATTCTCATCAAAATGCGAGCAGTAGAGGCATTTTGTACGCATCATACTCATTATATTTGTGTACTAGCTACCTATTTCTTCTTGACAAAATAGGGTGATGGCACTAGTAGTGAGCCCTTTAACTTTTTTTGTATGTTCATTTGGTCCTTAAAAATCCAATATTCAACTTTTGAATAGAGATTTTAGATTATCTGATTATTTGAAATGTGTAGATTATAAATATATTAGGCGTTGTTTAGTTAAGTTCCTACGTAATAGAAATTATTTGCAATAATAGTGAAAAAAATGTGATTTTGGAGTGGTCAGCCCCTTCAGATCCAGTTGTCAACCACTTGAGTATCCAGTAGTCAGCCTCAATTAGGGACCAGTTATAGCTATCATTGAAATGCATTAGTGAAATAATAAAAATGGATTTAAAGAGAAGTTTTTATCAGAATTAAGTATTTTTTTTTCTATAACTCATTTCTTTTATTTTGATACCAAATAAAGACAATATTGTTAGCTTAATCTTCTTAAAATCTAAAATCTAAATTTTCAATGATGCATTTTAACGATTAGTAAGTCCATATTTGCTATTTATTAACCATTGTGAAAAGTATCTAACAAGCCTGTCTTTCAAAATTTAATTATTATTAAAGAATACTAAATAAATAGGTTATTTATAAAAAAGAAACTTTTATTTCAGTCAAATTGTATTCTGCCAAACAAAACAATAACATATTATGTATGTTATAAAACAAAAACAATAAAAACAAACAAATAAAAAGTATCTATTTAGGTAAGTAAAAAAGATACTTACTATTAATAAAACAAAATAAAAAGACTTCATAACCTATAGTAGGTTCATAGGTAGGTAGGTATAGATAAATAATTTTTTTAAAACTTGACATTAACACAAAAATTACCAATAATTAGCATTTTTACTTTGCACAATTTTCACATGCAAAAATTTCATCTTCGATCTCTTCAAAGAGCTTTCTGGAAAATGGTGTACATTTAAGATGAAACCATCTGATACATGAATCACAACCTACGTTCCTTTCATCGTTATCCTCAATATCAGAAATAAGCTCTTCCTCACACTTTGAGCATAGTATTTTCTTAGTCTTCTTTTGTTTCCTTGTAATTTTCTTTTTTTCAGCTTTCATACGTTTCTGTAAACGGGATTGTTTTCGTAGCTCTATATCTTTCACTTTCCTTGCTTTTTACTCTTCCTTCTTAGTGAAAAATTCTTTCACGGATAGGTTTGACCGACTTTGCTAGTTTTTCTGGATAAAAAAGATGTCGGCTAAATGCACAGCGGATGTTGACGGTGTGCACTGGGCTGAAATAATTTCAAAGTTTAAATGTTATTTTTTTAAAGAATAGAATAATAAGAATAACATACCTACCATCTTGTTTTTCGTCGGCAACGTTTGCCAGCAGTTCACTAATATTAATTGATGATAATGAAGAATGCCGAGATGTATTATTAACTAAGAAAAAGGAATATTAGTTAATACCTACCCATAAAGTCAAATTATCAATTGTCTTACCAATGGTTGTGTTTAAAACTTCATCTGCCTGCATCAATACCTCCTCTATAGTTAGTTCTTGTTCATTCGTATTGTCTTCATGATTCATTGTTGGTGGGGATGGGGATGGTAGTGTGATATCAGTTACTTCTGAACTAAGCTTTTGCAGTTCGCCTGTTTCGCAATTACATAAGTGCCGGTAAGGGTTTCGTTTGGCCCAGGTTGACTCAGGTGAGCCTGTTCCAGCTTTTCGATGATATCCACCAAAGCAAAGAAATAAATATTTTGTTTGGAAATTTCATCTTTCGCCAAGGCTATCACTTTTTTGGTATCGAAAAAGCTTGAACTTGTGACCGTAAGTATTTCTGTATCAGTGGCAGTGCTATGATATCTAATATCGTTTTCCATCATTGATTCATATTTTAATTTTTCAAATCGCAAGATAACACATTAAATTATCGATCCGAATATGTTTACTGATTCATTTTACTGAAAGCTATGATCGATCCCTAAGACTAAACATAAACGGCTGATATTAGAATGTGTGTCTCCTATAGTCAGCTACCTATTCTACCTCAACGTTTACAGGCGGCTGACTACTGAAACTTGAATTTTTTTTCATATTTGGGGGGTGAAAAGTGAAAAATGAACTATAAATGGCCTATAAATAATCATACAATGCACTTACCTTCAATATATGTATTTGTAATTATAGCTCTTTTTCCAAAACAGTTCCACTAATTTTGTTTTACTGAAAAGTCACACCGACATACGAAAACTTGAACCAAACTGTCATTTTTAACAAGATAACCAGCAGCTGCATCGGCACAGAATTTTGCATCCAGACAGAAGAACAGTTAGGCTTTTAGAAAAAAAAAAAACTCATGGAAATTAAACTTAGGCATTTACTATTTTGCTGGACCTTATAACGAAGTGGCCGAACTACTGGCGGGGGCTAACCTTACATGCCATCACCCTATCACAATATGTAACAATTGAGTTATGCCAATCCCAACTGATGATGCCAAAAACAAGAAGCATTTTTTTTTTTTTTTTTACATACGATTACAAAGAAAAAAAGCTAGCAACAATAATTGTTCATTATGCCACTAGGTACAAATTAAATTCGGTTAGATTATTTTAATATAAAAAAAACTTTATTAATAGAAAAATAAACTGGCAGCGATTCTGCCTACAATACAACTGAACAATGCTTGCTTAAAAACTATAGCTTAAATACTAAATTACTGCAACCGTAGGCGAAATATCCAACGTTGGCATGTTCCCATAGGTACTCATCCATTTCCACCGTACGTGATGGAATGTGGGTCCGGCGATGTCGAAGGGATCATATTTCATACAGTGCAGACGCAGTGTCAGCGGCATTCATGACAGACTGATGGGAAGCGAAGTTGCGCTTCGGGTTTCTGTATGTGGATCTCTGTATAAGTTTATTATGTGTTAACTTACACCAAAAGCATAATCTATCTCACCCTATATATACCTATCTTCGATCTACGCATCATATAGTAATATATGTATATGTATGTATGTCATTTGAAACAGTACGATAGACAGAAATGAGTATTTAATAATGGTTGTCAACCCCAAACCTTTATTATTCTCTCGGTGGTTCATAACCGTTACTTTCTTATCTTTATCGGGGGATGAATTTTATTTGCAATGTACGTACATGTGTATAAAGAAAATCTGACATATTCGAGACTGCATTAATATTTCAATGTGATTATTAAAGTTTTTATGAAGTCTGTTATTGTAATTATTTTTTTTGTTTTATTCTGTAAATCTATTTTTCGCCATACACATTGAGATTTCAAAAATCCCCCTGCACCCTTGCGTCTTATCGAATTGTGGTTTTCCACTTTTGCTAATTCCACATTTATTGTCAATCGCTTACGACAATAACCAGGATTAATGGTTGTAATTAAACCACAACAATGTTATTATCCAGATACAAAAGACTACGGGTAGTATCATAAGGGGATTCCTTAAAAAAAAGGAGGAGATCAACATGGGACGATATTAACCCTCATTATGTGAAAAAGACTACCACCATGCTATCCAAACAAAGTCAAATAGAAAACAAAAAGCAGAAAACATTATCGGAATACAATAGTCCTATGTGTGCTTTATCCGGCTGACAACGTCCATTGTTGTTAATAGGAATTGTATATCGACCACCTTCGTTCTATCCTTATTAAGATGTCATTAAAGATATATTATTCTTCTTTTCCTTTAAATGTGTGTAGCAAAATGATTTGTTTCGTCCTTTTTCAAATTCCTGTTCCCTTTCATTCGTTCGTCAATATATCCGAGAAAATGAATATATGTAATTTCTTTATCAAGCTTGCAATAGGAATGTTATATCCATTTACTATGTTCTTTTGTCGTAAGACATCCAAGGACGTAAATTAGGCGCTAACGGGATGGCATTCTGCTACGTACATATAATACAACAGGGGGTGTGACACTTCCGGTGAAACACGTTAATTGCCATTGAACATGGCAGAAATCAAAGTGGGTGCCGGAAGAAACGCTTTCCTCTCTGATTTACAGATGAGCCTGAGTATGATGTTTTACTTTTGCTTTTATCCCATCATGGGTCATTAGGTCGCTATTTTATTTGAAATGGGTATTCTTGGGATTATTTCACTTGATATCCTTTGAGCTTGTTGAACCGCAAAAGGATGATGATTGAAGCATTTCTCTTTGTTTCGCTTTTATAAGTGGTATATCATTCTTGTAAGTTTACTGAATCAGAAGGAAGAAGAAATAAATAAATATAAGAAAAATGGTGATCTTTTGTATCTGCTGTTGGGCTGGCTACTTTCAAAAGAGATACTTCCGGATATTTTTTTTTTTTTTTTCTCATATTCGTCGACTTTTGTGATTCGACTTTCAACTCCATTCGATTGGATCAATTAGGATTACACGATTAAACGAAATTGAAAAATGCTTTGTCAAGCGTAGAAATTTATGAACTTACAAAGGTCACTGACAAAGCCAGTTAGGAGGGAGGTTTGAGGTTTTACGTGTGGACACGGGATTATTCCTTGGAAATTAAAGAAAAAAAAAAATTAAAATACGTTTTCTTTAATTTTGGATTGAAGTTGGTGGAGCCTTTTGTAAAAAAAAGTACATACCTACTTGTTTCTACGTATACAGTAAAATTCAACGTTGAATTCCTCAACAGAATTTTCACATAACACACATTAAACATATACGAGTAGTATTCCATATCTCTACCTCAAGCTTCGTGATTAATATTCATGAGACATTTTGGGAATTCAAAATATAAATAGCTTCTAAATAAATGTGCACATTGAGGATATGAAGATTTAGCGAATGAAAGTGCGGTGCGCTAATGTATTGTACTTTTGAATGTACCCCAAGAAAAAAAAATGTTGTACACCCCGTCATGTGACATAATTAAAGCTGGTGATGATCGAAGTCCAAATATAAAAAAAAAATATATTTGGAATTAAATTTCCTTGACTAAAACACTAAAAATTCATGACGTAGGCGATGATTTTATTGAAATCTTTTAAGAAGTTCTGAAGTTAGGTGGCTAACAAAAATGACTTGAGGATTTTTTAAAACCCACATCCCACTCGCATTTGTTTCGATTTTGACAGGCTTATGTAGCAGGGCATACAAAATAATAAATAAATATAAATATTTTGACGCTAACAGCACATACTCGTACAGTGCCAGGCCTAGTTTTTCGAAGTCACTGCCCAAACACAATGGAGAAGCGCTGCAGCAGATGAAGTCGCTGTAGTACAAACTGTCAAATAAGTCGTTTACTGAAGTAGTAATGCACGTACACAATGGTCGATTGCTCAAGCTGTCAAAACGGAAAGAAAATCGCGGTGTGTGGTGGATTTATGTTATAATAATGACTGAAGAAGAAGAAATGGCATAAATTTCTCCGTAGAAGGTTCTGCCATTTTCGTTTTTTGTTTGTTTTTGTTTTTAGCTGTCAAAAAGTAGTGCAGTTCGTTCAGAAGTTGAAGTTGACTCAACTTGTGCTGCAGCTTCTTTTCGTATTTCAGCTACAGCTTCGCATTGTGTTCGTGCTATAGGGAGTACGTGCATTTCAACTTTGACAGCGCTGCGTAATGCAGCTTAGGCTTTACCATTGTGTTCGGGCAGTCACTTGTGCAGTGCGCTGCGCGAATGGTTGGGACCGACTATTATAAAAGAAGCTTCTCATGACTCCCGGGTATTTGTCAAACGTTCGCGAGAGGTGGGATCGTGAGAAAATGTGGACATACTTACATACAACCCCGGTGAGGACAAACAAATGGGCCGACATGAAACTAAAAAAGTAAGTAATGATAGTAAGTTTGTATGTTCAGACCTGTTAAATGTGCTATTAACGGGGAATACAAATTAGGATACAGTTAAAAAACGATACACAACACTAACCGCGATAGGCCTGGCTAGCACTTGACCAATTTTTAATATGAATGTTCGCATTATCATAACTCGTGACAAAAAAGTCGCCAAATTGTCAAAATTTTTTTTTTAATTTTTTAGATTTGAGAACGCACAGTTGTTCAATTGTTTGCGAACAAATAATCATGCAATATATAATCACAAGTTCGTTTATTGCCATATTTTGTTGCGACTACAATTTTTTAATCGCGATAATAGAAAATGTTAAGTGAATGGCTAACCTTGTGTCAATCGCACCGCAAGGAAAATTGAATAAATCGCCGTCTTTTAAACTCTGCGATTACTGATTGTTATATGCGCGCATTCCTATTGAAGATGATTGATGTGTTCTACATACTAGAGAGTATAGCCACATTGCAATGTTTCGGGAGCGGGAACAATGTTTCAGATACACTCTGTGATAAACAACACGTTGTCAGAACCATCCTCTACTACCCTCTTTAGTAAACAAAAATTTACTTTTACTTACTTTAGATAGCGCTTACAGTCAGTCCGGGCGGGCCTAGATCTCATCCAACCAGCCTCTCCAGCCAGCTCAGTCCTTAGCTATCTGTCTTCAGTTTTGTATGCCGAGTTGGTTAAGGTCCCCTTCCAACTAAACACCACAATTTAGGTAAGGACTTTCCCTACGCGTTGTCCCTCTGGAGCGTGTTCAAAGATTCTCTGGACTGGAGAGTATATATCCTAGGTATCTCAGTCGATGAATTCGAATCTTTTTGGTGAGGTCTATATCGCTGTAAAACCCGTACAACTCTTTATTAAATCCTCTCCTCCACACTATGTTTATATAAACGGGACCGAAAATCATAGGAGAATTTTTACTCAAGGCAACCGAAAGTGTTTTCATCCACTTTTATCAGGCTCCATACTCCTGCGCCCTACAGCAGGAAGGGTGGTACACAACGATTCTTTAGTTACTGGTCCTCACGCCAGTAACTAAAACTAACTTTGCTACTCAGCTCATCAAAATAGTGATTGACAAGAGTAATTCTTTGTTTAATTTTCGCACTGATTTCATTGTCAGAAAAAATCCTTTACCTTATATTATATATGTTTATCGTTGCATACTCTCCAATACGCCGATGTTGAGTGTCCTTTCTTGTAGATACTTATATCATATATTTTATTCTGCTTTCATTGACCGCTAAACTCGTCTTTGTCGATTTTGGCTCAATGTCATCCACGTATGCGAGAAATTGTAAAGATTTTTGAAAGATTGCAGCAATTTTGGCTTTCGAGTTCCATATTCATCCATCCATCCAATTTTTGCTGATGTTGACGAAATCGCGTGATAGCGCCTCACCCAGTTTAAGACCTTTTTTCACATTAAATGTTTCGGTGATGTTCTTACCAACTTTGAAGAAACAGCAGTTATCCTATACATGCGCTCGAAAGCATTCTTCATCAAACCATTTATTTATTCTTGTCGCGTGGCGGAATTTAGTAGATCAGAGGTGGCACTTTTGACGACTTCCTGACAGCGTTACTACTGGTCTTCTGCACTTGATGTAGTGGTGCGGGGTTTTTCGAGAGGTCAAGGGAAAGCCGGTCGATAAAGGTTCTAATAGTCCGACTTTGATTTTTTTTACAGTATTTTATTGGCGTTGAACTATTCGGGATAACCGCATACGTGTCTTCCGCCAATCGCAGTGTGATCAATTTGGCTTTTCGTGTATTGATCAGGGGATCGCCATGTGGCCTTATGGATATCGAGGGAAATGCGTTGTTGCTACGATGATGTTTCGCTCCGTCGCGAAGTCGATCAGCATGTGTCTGTTTGCTGATGTGGTGTCATGTAGGCTATGCATTCGGACGGTGCTACCAAATGTGACCTCCTTTCCTGCTTTGGGTTCCTTTTTTTTATTTTTCTACATCACTTAGGACTACATACTCGTATGTATTTTAAAGTCTATTAGCCTAGTGATGGAGAGAGGGGAAGGGTATAGCAGCGAATGAATTATTAGAGAGCAAAAGACATATTTTGGCAGATTAAAAACGCGGTGCTAGTCCTGCGTGCTGGCGAGTAATATCAGCGGCGCCTAACTTGGGGAAACAGACTCTGTTCGCAAATGCCCATTTTGGGACAGACGCTGTAGATATTGGACCCAGGTATATGTGGTTTTTCTTAGGAAGTTACAGTGTCAAACTGCATATTGTATCACACCGGTCCTCTATCCGCTACTTGTTCGAGACTTTATTACTAAATACATACTTATTCACAGCTAACCTTTATATCTAAGTAAGCGTCGTTCCACCATCCACAACCCGTGGACCCATCCGGTAGACTGCAACTCGGCTTTCGCAGTATTCCTCACATTCCGTGATATCGCCGAGCACGATATTAATGTCGTACTTAGGACGGCGAACGATGTGAATTGTCACCAGCCATTCGTTGAGCTGCTGTCAGTATGAATTTTTGATAGTACAACGAATTCTCAACAGGATTTTCTATAGCTTGATTGCTAATGTGTGGCCAAAAGAGAATGTATAAATTTTGGTACTGTTGTATCGTACACTGCTTGGATACCTTTTTATATTTGTTTTCTTTTTATTTAATTGCTTTCCTTCATAATGATAATACGGATCATAATAATATGTATAGAATTCTAAACACAAATTTTGTGTGAGTGAATTTCGAATAGTTAGGACCTGTTCTGTTTAAATATGTCTATAGATGGGGATTACGAGAGTACGAGTTACCAAAATATATCACAAAACTCCAATTGAGTCCGAAATACTTCCTGAGAAGGAAGCGAGCTAACGACTACCATTACAGATCAGGTTTCTTCTCGGAAGTATTAGATCTAGCTTGAAATCTTAGCTGGACTATTTAAAGGAGGGTCAGTTTGTTTGAAAACATATTATAATAGCGCTGGACAAAGAAGTAGAGATCAGGAAATACAAATGTACAATTCAATATACAAATTTTATTTATTTATACTATATTATATAATCGCTGTACATGTAAGATAATACACTTAAAATGAGTACAGGTAGGAAAAGGTAAACTTATTTTATATACAAAGTGAATACATAGAAGGTCTTAAAGTTATATAGCGACTAGATCTTGATAGGGCAAGCTTACTGTATAGGTATGCAAGTTGTTTCTTGTGAATAACTTTGAAGAGTAGAACTCAGGATCGATATTTTAAAAAAGGTTCCAAATCGCAACCAAGAAGTTTGCGGCATTCCGCTGAAACATGATCGTACCTACCAAGATTATACATATACCTAGAAGCTGAATTTAGCGCCTTTTTTGATTTTAGTAAAGAAGTGCTGTCACAGTCAGCAAAAAGCTCACAGCCATAAGTAATAATTGGTATGATAAGTGCCTTTACAAGTTTTAACTTAGTGTCAATAGGTAATATTGATTTACTAATAGAAAGACCTCTGAGGGATGCATATATTTTAAACACTATACTGTTTATGTGGTCGTTCCAAGTAAGCCCACTATCAAAAATTATTCCAAGATTCTTTACATGGGTGACGTATTCAATACACGTAGAGAGAAGTTCTACTTTGGGAGAATCAAGAAGATTAGGTTTGTTTTTTGGGAAAGGGATAACTTTGGTTTTGTCGGGATTAATCGTAAGTGCATTCTGAGTCGACCACCTAATCACAAAGCGGAGATCCTCATTCAATCTTGCGACTGAATCTTTCACCATTCCAATTGGAAAGCTTAAAGAGAGCTGAACATCGTCCGCGTATATATGAAAACTACAATGGCATAATACAGTTGGGACATCATTAATGAACATAGAAAAGAGCAATGGGCCAAGTATAGACCCTTGCGGGACACCACTATTAACAGGACGAAATGTAGACAGATTGGAATTATGCGAAACAGCTTGGACACGATTAGTGAGATACGATAATATTAGCTTGTTAGTGGGACTAGAGAAATTAAATTGGGTTAACAACTTATTACAAAGAATTGACGGATTTACGCAGTCGAAAGCCTTAGAGAAGTCAAGTAATGCCAACAATGTCGTTTTATTTTCATCAAAACCTTGACGCATATCATCAGATTCTTTTAATACTGCTGTTATGCAGTTTCCTGATCGAAAACCCGATTGCATAGGGGTTAATAGCTTTTTCTTTTCGACATATTCCTTTATTTCACGACTTGCTAGTAATTCGAAGACTTTAGACAAAAATGGAAGAATAGCGATGGGTCGGTATTCCGAAGTATTAGCTTTTTTTTGGAATCGGAATAATTTTTGCTTTTTTCCAGAGATTTGGATAGGCGGATGTCATAAGGATGGTATTGAAAATGTGGGTAATTTGAGGCAATATTATTGGAAGTAAAATTTTTACAAAATCTGGGTGGATATTAGCAAGTATCGCCATTCCTACCGAAAACACATCAAATCTATTAACTGCGAAAGCTTCTTCAGTATCACTTTGTGTCAATGACAATGGAGAACCAATAGCTACTGTAGGAAGAGTACTGACTAATCGATTCTTTATTTCTTCTAGGTTAATGTCTTCTTCATTAGCCCCACGACTTTTTTTGCACAGTCGAATTTCTCGTACTTGGTTCCACAGAAATTTAGACGATCGATCGGAATTAAATTTTGCATTGTAATAATTAAATTTCGCAGTTTTTATCATACATGTAACAAGGTTTCGACTAACTTTATATTCCGTATGCATTTCTGTGTAGCGAAATCATTTCCACCGTCGGTATAGAGTGTCCCTTCGCTTAATAGCGTTCAGTATTTCTTTGGACAACCAAGGGCAAGCTTTGTTTTTCCGCACACGAGTTTTGCATGGAACATGTTTGTTAAAGAGATACTCAAGACTCACATTTAGGAACTCTATTTGTTTATTAACGTCAGACGACATATATATATTACTCCACTCAATAATGCTACAATCACAAAACAGGTTTTGAATAATTTCTACATACATTTACACTGAAGGTAGCGAATACAAGATCGTGATATAGGAAAATAGGCACAGACAGTTGACTGTAACATTTTACAATACATTGATCACTTATCAAAATAACATCTAACAATCATGGTGAATATGGGTCTGTTGTATTTAGAAAAACTTGACTGAGAGATTTTATGGTGCTTTTTAATGAGGAGCTAGACGACGTGCTAAGGAGATTCATGTTGAAATCTCCACCTAGAATTAGTTTTGGTGCCAAGTAAGAAATTTCCTCAATAATATCGCATACAATACTGGGATGTATCACATCTGGTGCCATGTAAATCGTACCAATTGCTCATCTGTCCTCACCGTTCAGAAATTCAAAAAAATAAAATTGACTTAAATGTGTATCATTAGAGCAATAAAGATGTTTTGACTTGATGGCATTTTTTACGTATATTGCGGCCCCTCCACCCATTCTATCATAACGATCAGCACGGTAAAGTTTAAATCCCTTTAGCGAGAAAACGTCGATATTTACATTGGGGTCAAACCATGTTTCGGAAACGCATATAATATCGATCTGACTGTTATCAAAAATCAATCTAAACTCATCAATCTTATTCACTAGACTCTGTGGGTTTATATGGCAAACATGCAGGCCATCGTAACTCTTGCACATAGTATTTAATAAAAAAAATAAAATAAAACAAATGAAGTAACTAGCTTGTGTGCAGGGACATGTAGAGATGCAAGGAAATGAAAAGGTGGTCACTAAAGAAATGCTGGGAATAGCCTCGAAATTTCTACATCTTGAAAGTTTTGTTGCTCTGGATAGAGGAGGACAGTGCTCAAAACTGTAGTGCTATCTGATCGAAACTTGATACATTACTGAACACCTGCAATGGTGGTCAAATGCGAAGAAGTGTGGGCAAGGTAAAATTACAATTAAAATATCGGTAAGTGTTAGCAAGAAAATAGTTGTAAGCTAGAGGCAAGGAACGCTGAAGTTTATAGTAAAATTACGGAAACTTTAAGTATTATCTAAAGAAGATTGTCTTTCGAATAAGGATACCTATAGGTAGGATACCTACTGGATGTAGAGACGCACATTTTTCTAATGTACAGAACTAGCAAATAGAGTAAGAGATATCACAGGTTACCACTGCGTCTCTCTAATATACTTAGACTTTTTTCTGTCTTAACTTAAGCATTTTTAAGGCCAATTGATCACATATAGATATGTATATTATACATATTAAACACATCAGAAATGGAATTGACAGTAAAAATTAAACTTCCAATATGAAAATATCGAGCACTACTTTTGCTGGCCCAAATGAATAGATACCTCATCATTCAGGTAGTATCTAATAGGTTTCAAATAAACTTCACATACAACAGGTTGGTAACTAAGCTGCCAATAGATTGCCAATATTTAAATAGCCCATTTAAATTCAGTCATCTCAATGAACGTATTTCCATTTTTAATTTAAAACCGAGGATATCCAATTCCAATTAATTAAAGATCCGCCAATAAAAATCGAAAAAGCGAAAGCAAAGAAATGAATACCGCTTCTAATTACCATAAATCAAGCTGATTACAGTATCAACGCGGTTGCACCAGTCCTCGTTCCACTTAAGGAAATACCTACTCGTTCTACCTGTCCATCACCCCAATCCTACACAGACAATCAAGAAACAGTGATAATTTCATTAAAATGAATGAATACTCGCGTACATTTGTGTTTCCCATTCAAGAATAAATTATTTTGATTTCTTCTACAGGCAGACAAGTAAAAAGATAAATAAAAAACACAGAAAATATATCCTATGGATAAAAAAAGAACTGCAAAACGCACAAAATTGAGCAAAAGAAAAATAACTGAAATTAAAATCACGCCAAACAGTTTACAGCTTTTGCGTTTGTAAACGAAATGCTCGGATCAGGATGCCAACAAAATAATTGCTTTCGTTGAAAATCCTTGTCGGCTGCGCCTAGCATAAATTATCTCAATTTGCGGCTGAGGACGCATTTCAATTACATCGAAGGATGAGTTGAGGATAAGCGAAGGAAAAGCGCGACAAGGACGGATAAGATAAACAACAACGTGAAAAAATCTCCCGCTATAAATTATCAATTAAATTTGAGTTTTCGCTTCTGTGCCTCCGCCACCAGTTTTCGCATTTCTAATTAACGTAGCTATGGTGCGAGACGAAATTCATTAAAATTTTTCTGTTTATTTATTTATTCCTTTTGGGATATTTTTTTTTTATCTGCAGGGAGTAGAACATATTATGATATATGTATATCATTATTATTTATTTCCATTGACAATTAAGAGATGGATGGCAGCCGATTTCTTAATACATTGTATTTAGGATAAAGTTGTTTGGATACAGTTTGCCCCGAGTGGATTTCACGGAAAATGATTCTTCTGAATGCAAAAATAAGTAAACATACTTGGCTTTGAGGGAAGCTACGTACATATGTCAACAAATATGCCAATTTTGAGTAGGTGTTCGCCATGGTTTCAGTTCCTGGGGATACAAAGTGTATTCCCAGTCTCGCAGGACACTTTGATGCAAAATTATTAATTACGTTACCATGTACTTTTAAAAGAGCCGACCAACCCTACTACATATTATACGTACATACACAGATGATGGCCAGATGTGAAAGCTATTTTTATGAGCGCAATGGGAATTTTTTTTGCAGTAATAGCGATTTTGAAAAGAGTTTTGGATTAAAGACACTATCGACTTAAGGCAGAAACAATTAGCACAAGCAAATTTTGTAAATTCATTTGGTCTTGATACTATACAGGAGCCTTAAGCGTGCACTGCGACCTGTAAGATATATTGTGCTGGCCCAGAGGTTAACCAGCAGCTAGGTTACGGCTCTTTATAAACTTTAGTAGAACTCTAGGTTCCATGCTCCAACACTCTTTGCAGCCGCCGTGTATTCGCAGAGAATATGTTCTGCCGCTCTTTTTGCTCGCTGCAAGACCGGTACATGTGTATATCTGAGAATTCTAAGTCGTAGTTTTTTGAGCGTTATTTGGTTATGGTTGAGTGACTTTTTAGCTTGCCCAGCGTTAAGCGACTTCCCACAGAGGTATTTTAGAGTTATTCTGTTTAGTTTAGACAATTCCAGACAAGCTTCAGTCCTACAGTGTAGCGCTGCCTGACTGCCTAAAAAGACGTAGATATGGGTTCCTTTGACTCTTATCCGCAGGTATTCCCGTAGTTCGATTACATGCAACTCCGTTTGGAAAATTGCTGGTGACTTTCCAAGCACTACAGTTTGCTGAAACCTGGGCTCGTAGACCCCAGCTCCAGTGCTGTCGTTGCCTAATTTAGAGCTATATTCATACTAAATCTCAAAATTTGGTATTGTTTCGAGGCCTCTACGTGTTGCAGTCACCTATGACCACCTCAAACTTTTTAGAGAATCGATATCTTTTGAGCATGGTATCTGTGATCTTGAGAACTGGGCCGCTATGGACATATGTATTCCTAAATCATCAGATGACATATAAAATCCCCAGCTATATGGTCCAGAATCTGAGGAAGGCTGAGAGCATTAATCATGGCTTTTTTTTACATAAAAAAGGTGGTGCCGTTTTCATTGCCCCAGTGATACCCATGCAGGTTAGATGATAAAGTCAATTTAACTGTTGTTGTGCTTGACTCGCATTGCTTTCTCCACCATACAAGCGACTATGGGTTTAATACTGAGGTTGCACGACCAGCACATCATCTTGGGTTAAAATCCCCATGTTTTGTCCTAAAATCGTTGGTACATAAACATTGCTCTTGTCGCCTCGTTGGTAACATTGCTTTGGTGAGAGTTCCAGGTAGGTGCTTTGTCGAGGTTTACTCGAAGATATAGTTCATATCACCAGGTAAGTCATCAACCAGGTAAGTCATCAACCATTAATTGATTCCCATGCTTCGCAGTTTTATCCATCTGTCTGCCCGTATGTCCGTCTGTTCGTCTGTTCATCTGTACCACTCACTACAGCCTAAACAGTTGAATGAATTTACTTTAAACTTCATATCTGGGAAATAGCATTTCAATTTTTGATGTATTATATGTAAAAAAAGACTTTTAATCTTTTAAGGCATTTTTGAAAATACAAATTTCGTCATCTCTTTTCGTCTTTTCATGAATTCTAAATTTGAACCATATGCATACAATTGTGGACGGATCCGAAGATGTAGCTGAATACCCCCTTGGTCTAGGTGGGGTGTATGGCTGACGCGGAGTCAAGGGCTATAGTTAACTCCATGACGGGTGCTCGTTGGATCTTGTTGATCACTCTCCAGTCATCTACTCGTAATCAGTCAGTCTGGCCTTTGATGTATGTCTTTTCAGAAAATGATCCGTTAAAAAATCTGTGGATGGGGAAATTCCCCCTCATCCGTAGATATCAGCCAAGCATCCTCCCATCTTTGCAGATTGGCTGGAACCAGTCCGCCGTCAACTAATCTTTAAGCATCCAGATGGCTTTGAAAGTGTAGCCAATGAATCGGGACTTTTTTAAAAACCTCTTTCTGAAAGAATTCTGTCTAGGATGCTGTTCTCAACCTTTTTTGTCTGGTTATGATACTAATTTGTTGGGTCTACCGTAGTGGTCCCATAAGTGGGCACAGTGCTGGTTAATCTCCGACCAGATGTACTTACTCGTTTCTTTACTGCTTTATCTGGTAGCAGGGCGCTGTTTTCTCTTAGATGTTTTGAGGGGCCGTCACGCTTTTGTAGTGGAACCCGATTGAATACGTGACCATTGTCTAAGCTGTGACCTTTCCTAAAAAACTTCTTCAGCATTTACGTGCAGCTACCGACAGCTTGTCCTTGTCTGCAAACGTTTTTTTTTTTTTGTGTGTCATCGATCTGGGCGCCAATCATAATTTGAGAGGATCCAGGGGATGCAAACAGAGCTTCCTCACCTTCCGCATTAATGACCTCGATTGATTCTATAGTACCCGAGGTCTAATCGACCGACATAATGTCGAATTATTCAATCTCCGTAGCGAGACCAGGTGTCCTTTTTGCAGAGGTTGAGAGGCCTAAAATTGTCCCATTTTGAACGTTAGAAGGTATGAATTCCTATATTATTATGTTTTACAAATTCCATACAGGTCTGCGATTGAAGAAGGAGGTGTCATACCCCGGGAAGGCTTATTTAAACGGGAGATCACCTGGTATTATGAATCCACAGTTTTAAGACAATACTCAGGCAGTGCCATTCATCTCATTGGCACGGTCTTTTTTTAAATCTCCTCATTAGATCCGTCATATTCAGTTACCAGCACAAATACGTCGTGCAGGATGTGGCTTTTCACCATGTATGGACGGTCTTTGGAGCTGTTAAATAAAATTAATTTGAAATCGAAGCACAATTCAAGAGCTTTACAACTATCTGTATGTAGCTTGCTCACATGACTTACTTAACTTTAGCTCCGACTTCTACATTCAGATCCAACTTTCGTCGGTACTTTATATTTATTCGATTTCGATGATTCCTAAACAGAGAAGGCTCTAGTCATAAATAGGTATACGTATATATGAATGGAGAGTTTTTGAGCCTTTTCGTGTTGAATATCATGACCATATATGTACATCATCCTATCCCTTAGTCCAAACTTAAAAAAAGGAGGTGCGGCGTTGTTAAATTTTTTGTAAATTTGGTTTTGCTACTTAGAAGTTATTTTCTCGATTTTTAAGAGATTTACTCAGAAAAAAATATAACATTTTTTTAAAAGAATAGTGGACCAATAATAACCTTAATTCTCGTATTCTGATAATATCACTAAACAGCG
Organism: Pocota personata; assembly: GCA_963082735.1. Taxonomy (NCBI): domain Eukaryota; kingdom Metazoa; phylum Arthropoda; class Insecta; order Diptera; family Syrphidae; genus Pocota; species Pocota personata. Next base: position 62,953,377 of record OY720429.1, on the reverse strand, counting down.
TCGAAAGACTAAAATCTAGTTTTTTGAAGAAAACTCCCTGAAAAGTTGCCATGGGGTATTGTTAACCTTTTAATGATTTATGCACGCCTTCATCTATATGCCTATAGTATACCGTAGTAAAACTGATACTTTAATATTGTATTAGTAGTGTACAGGGGTACCAGCGATAGGTGTACGGAGCTTATTCTTCTTCTTGATATTCCTTTTAACCCCTGGTGGGGCATATTTCAGCTGTGGCCACGTTTTCCACTTGGTGGCTGCTTCTGCCAAGACTGTTAATCTCCACGTTGTTCTTGGTCTTCCTACCCATTTTTGGTCTTCCAATGCGCCATGCACCCGAAGTACTGCTTCGCGATGCTGTTATTTGACTTCCACAGTGTGTGACCAACCCAGCGACATTTTCGCTGCCTTATCTCGAAATCCAACAGCTTCTAACTCATTTTGCGGCACAATCCCTAGTTGGATATAATTTCTGGCCAGCGAATCTTTAGGGTGTATCACAGATAGCGATTAAGCCTGTAATTTTCTCTGAGACTTTCCTTGTTTCACAGGCATATAATAGCAAAGATTTAACGTTGGATTCAAAGAGTTTCAACTTAGTGCGCAAGGAGATATCACTGAATTTTCAAACTGGAGACAGGATACCAAAGGCAGCGTGAGCTTTATTTATTCTACTTTTATAGTCTAGGCCCGTTCCGCCATCATATAATACAAAACTTCCCATGGAGTTAAACTGTTCGACCTCATCAATAAGGTCTGCTTCAGAATAATACGTTGATGTGTGGAGCGGCCTGTGGATTTTATTTTGTCTTGTTGCCATTGCCTTGCAATGATTGACATATCTCGTCTAGCCCACTGATGATACTTTTCAGAAAATAGATATCATCAGCATATAGTAGTCCAAATGACCGTGGCAGTCAGTATATCGTCTATTGTCAGTAGAAAGAGGATTGGCGACAGAATACCCCTTTGTTGCACTTCGAAAGAGTTGGATAGCTGTCCTTTGTGCAGAACGAAAAACCTTGCGTTATTGTAGGACTGCTCTATAATAGCACCTATTTATGGGGGGATTCCTCTTCTAAGAAGAGATCTTCTTATGAATTCGCATATGTTCCAGGTGTCTTGGGATATCCAGGAGTCTCTAGCTCTAGATTGTTTGGACATAGTTCCCGGATCCAGCTTTCATAAATACGCTTTTTATCTCGCCCTACATTGCGTCAATGGATGGATCTCCAATTTCTTTTAGTAACCATGCTCTGCCAGTAAGGGTGGTGTGAAAATTAAGACATAGGTTGGAGTCATTAAGAGTATACGTGTTGAAATTGGTTATCATCGCTGAATCAGCTGCCGTTCGTAACTAAAGACTTGTAAGTAACAAGGGATGATCCCTTCCTACGCACGCGTTTCTTTTATTACGAACATCACATAGTAACTTTCTCCATCGCTGTACCATGAAGTGGTAAATTTTTGTTTTCAATTTCACCATCAGGAGACACCCAGTCTTATACGGAAATAAGGCCCCACCCATCACAAGCCAATGTGCGTTACAAAAGTCAACAAGCACATCACTGTTATTATCTCGTGATCACAAGCCACGTTTTCCCATTACACGATTCAGCCCCGCGTTGTCTGATCCGACTTGGACATTGAGGTCACCCATGACGATTACTGATACCGAGCTAAGATGAGTATAGAAAGCGGTTTTCTCTTCCTCGGTCGCTTTATTTGAAGGGGTGTAGCACTCGTAGCACGGATTTTCGAACGAAACCTCGCTGCCATTGTTCTCACAGAAATTGGGAGATGAGACTACGCCTTACTTGCTCGTTTAATATAATGCCCACACCATTCAATCTTTGGCCATCCTTCCTTTCAGCCTCACCGGAGTACAACATTCTCGTTTGTAACTTTCTGTACTTGTACGTGTACTTTCCATAACCAAGTATATTTTTCTATCCCATATACAAAAGCAATGTTTATGTTATCCACTAAGTGATACATAAAGTGATAGATATTAGTTAATTTTTCACTTTTACCAATCAGTATACATAATGTGTCCATGAAAAGTGTAACCCGTCCATTTATTAATACGGGCGACGTTAATATTATCAGCAGAATGAACCAGTAGTCAATGGTGCTTTCGTTGACATCAAATCGGAGTCTGTAAGATGAGTCAACGAAAAAGGCAATGCATTGAGGACTAAATCACGTTGAGCAGGTAAATACCAACATTCTGGCCGGGAGAGCCTTGAAATCAACAATAGAGGAACTGTCCAGAAGTGGCAGACTTTATCTTCGATGGGGGCGTAAGTGGATGGAAATCTTATCTTAGTGTTCAAGTTTTAGAGATTGTTTTATTCAAGAATTTGCTCCATAAATTATTTTTGCCTTTGATTGCAAGAAGTATGACCCTGAATGCAAAGTTTTAACTTACTAGGTAATTTATAAGGCTCTTTGGGGTGCGAAAAGGCACAATTATATTTACAATTTCTTAACAATTTTGCACATTCACTATACTGCTTCCTAAACACCTCTGAGCTCAACCACATTGTCTGCAATAACGCTTATTGATTCGAAAATTGTTTTTTTTTTTTTTTTTTAATTAACAGTACTAAGCAATTTTTTCTTCCAAGTGAGTATGTGCTATCAAAATAGCCGATATATGGCGGGGAATGTTGATTATGATGGTGGCATCAGGAGAATGGAAAAATACCGTGATACTTCCCAGTTATCTGGGACGCCAGATTCAATTTTGTTGATTTTGACCCTGCAATATGACCTTGGCTCTAAATATTTCTCTACAATAACACCAGAATACCATATTGATTTGGGGAATTTTGATAACATATTTTCTCTCGTTTTCTAAATCCTTCAATGGGTTTGTAGTGATAGTATTTTCTCATTTTTTTTCGCGACTACTATAAAAGCACGATTAACTTTATGCTCATTTACTATTTTTCAAAATTAGTTGGTATTTGGTTCTACTGCTGGAGAGTATGTGCTTAGATTTGAAGTTCTTCTGTAATTCAAGGGTGCAATATAAGGATCAGAATTGCATTCTAAACGTTTTCTAGCATCTTTTCTATAGTTTTTACATATCTTTCGCCAAGTCTAGAATCCATGTGACCTTCATGTATACGTATTAATCTTAGTATTTCAGCACACATTGATTTAGGAATGACAATCCTATGGTTCTCGAAGACAATGTTGTTTACCTCATGAATCTCGTTTTTATTTTTGTAAAAGGGTCTACATCCTTTTTACTATAAAGCCACCCCTCTTTGCAATATTGTATAAGCTAAAATGTCCGAAATTGCCGGGCCATTTCTAAAATCTCCTCAATTTCAAAGCTATTTCAAGATTTCTTTTCTGGCTAAAAATACAACTATGCTATCAAATAATCAACACGGTTTTGATCTACTTCAACTAAATTGGTAATTTTTCGCAATTCGGTTGTAAAAGCATTTTTCAAGGCCTTTGACAAAGCTAATTGCAATACTCAAACTTATTTATTTGGATCAATTCCAATATGTTGAAATTAATGGTTGTCTTTCTAAGTCGATAAATGTAATATCAGGTGTCCAACAGGGTAGCTACCTCAAACCTTTGCTATTTCTACTTTTCATCAATGATCTTTAGCTAGTCATTATAAATTCTGAATATCTTTTGCTTGCAGACGACCTCAAGCTATTTCGCTCTATTAAATCAGAATATGATATGTCTTCTAGAAGATATCATAGCCGTAATTGATTTATGTGATCGAAATAACTTACTCTTGAATGTCTCAAAATGTCAATGCTTTACACTACCCACCTCTTATAGTCATATTCCATACAGTTATTCCATCAAATTAAAGTTTTTTGATAGAGCGATCTCGAAGAGATTGCAAGAAATTTAATTTACAGCCATATTCAATGTCTTATATTGTTTTCAATGCTCGATTTTGACTCACCTTTTTAACTTTTTCGCAGTTAATTCCACTTTCGTGAACATATTCATAAAATCATTTATATTGGTGATGAACCAATTGCTCATTGCATCGAAGAGGTTAACTCCATTTTAACATCTATCGACCTGTTTTTTAATTGTTCTAGGCACTTATATAAACTTATTACAACTTTAAGTCCGTCCCAGGGTGTTTAATTGGAAAATGTAAATACGAGTATATACATGTTAGAAACACCTCAACAATTGTGCGCACGACCGCCGTTTACAAAAACGATTTCCAATTGTGTGCAGATTTGCCCTCGCCCACATACAACAAGGAGAGAGTCACTTGTTTATTAATAAGAAACTAACACGTCTCAGTAGACAATCAGTTGTAAGCCCTGCCAGGTTACTTTGATTTGCTCTAACAGCCAGGTTACTATTTCTTGTTTTGCTCTAACATACATATGTACGCATGTATATAATATGATCTGAATCATTGTAAATGAATTGTTTATAAAGGGTGGTTAAATTTTAAGGGCCGATGTTGAATGTGAACCACACCTAAACGTCAAGTTTTTTTCTGCATTTCATTTGACATTTCTCAATTTCAGACTAACTCAATTTAAACCATGGAAAGATACACGATCGAGCAACGCGTTAAAGTTTTTCAGGCTTATTATGAAAATGGGCGTTCAAATCAAAATGCATATCGTGCATTTCGTGATTTTTTCGGTCAATTTAATCGTCCAAATGTGCGTACAATCGGAAAAATCGTGCAAAAATTTGTGCAAACCGGGTCTGTAGGAGATGTGAAAACACCAGTGCATGCTCGTACAGCTCGTACTGCGGAAAATATTGCTGCTGTTCGCGATAGTGTGGCTGAAGAGCCGTCCACCTCAACTCGTCGTCGTGCCCAACAATTGCACCTCTCACGCTCGTCGTTGATGAACATTGTGCATAAAGACTTGCATTTACGGGCTTACAAGGTGCAATTGACTCAAGAACTAAAGCCTCTTGACCATTTCAAGCCACAATGGTGGCAAGAAATGGCAACAGTGGATGATCAATTTTCGAAGAAAATCATCTTCTGTGATGAGTCACATTTTCACCTCAGTGGATTCGTCAATAAGCAGAATTGCCGCATTTGGGCGAATGATAATCCAAGGGTGATTATCGAAAAACCAATGCACCCACAAAGAGTGACTGTTTGGTGTGGTTTATGGGCTGGCGGCATCATCGGGCCGTATTTTTTCCAAAATGAGGCCGGTCAGGCAGTTACTGTGAATGGTGTTCGCTATCGTGAGATGATAACGAACTTTTTATTGCCCGAATTGGAAGATATGGATGTGGACAATATGTGGTTTCAACAGGAAGGTGCCACTTGCCACACAGCTAACGAAACAATGGCTCTTTTGCGCAACAAATTCAATGGCCGTGTTATCTCACGTGGTGGCGATGTCAATTGGCCGTTGGACTTCTTTCTTTGGGGTTATTTGAAAGAAAAGGTGTACGTCGATAAGCCAGCGACAATTCAAGAGCTAAAGGATGAGATAATTCGGCACATTAACGGCATAGAACCTCAGTTATGCCTCAGCGTCATCGAAAATTTGGACCATCGGATGGAGGTGTGCCGCCGAGGTCGCGGCGGCCATTTGGCCGATATTTTGTTTAATACATAATTAAACCATACCAATATTATCATAATAAAAAGAAATGACAGTAATTTCCTAAATAATTTGTGTTTTATTCAAAATCAACATCGGCCCTTAAAACTTAACCACCCTTTATTATCCGATTACTGAATTATATTATTTTTATATTATATATCTAATTAGTCTGAAAGAGATTATGTACTCTGATTGAAAGTAAATTGCAGCATACAACTGGCGTATCTGGGCGAGGGATCTCGCAGCTTGAGTTTACGGAGTCCTGTGCAGACTTGTAAAGCACTGAAGTACATTTGTACTGCAGTACTGTGTAAGTACCCAGTACCTTGTACTTGGTACTTGGAAATCACCAAGTACAAGTACTTTTTCAAGTACTTTCTTCTAAGTACATTTACTGGGTACTGCAATACTGTAAAGTACATTTTTAAGTACTTCTCAAGTACAAGTCCATTTTAAGTATTTGAGTCGGGAATCACATTTTTACGTAGGTGACAATTTTTAATTCGATGATAAAGCTTAAAATTTTATACTTAATTACCAGTGGGTGCTTTCAGTGAAACTAGAAATACTCGTTTTTTATTTTATTTTATTTTGTTAAGGTGCTAGTGATTTAATAAAAGATGAATTGGCCTTTAACAAAACAAGTTGCTCGAAATGTTGGTCTGATAGAGCGCTACGCTTTGGGGTGTTTACGAGACCCGCAAAAGAAAACAGCCGTTCCACAGGTCCTGATGACGTCAAAGGAGTGTTGAGCTTTATGGACTGTTTCTCAAGTAAAGGATATTCGTCTAACATTGTCATTCCGGTTCCTACTTTTTCCATGAAAATTGAGTTGCAAAGTGAAACATTAATGGACTGATTTGTTAAGGAACAAACTTTAAAGAAAAAGAACAATAGTTTTATATAGAAAAGAGTTTAGTATAACAGTAAATTTCAAACTATTTCGCAGAATAACTTACACTGTTCATCGATATCAAAATCAGAGTAGTTTTCCTTTCCATCCTTATGATTTAATGCTTCCTCTTCGAATATATATTTCATACCCATATTGTGAGCAAACTGCTCAGCATAGTTCCGGACTAATTTACTAATGCTGTACATAGTACGATGGCGGTATTTATGAGGAATGTCGCTGAGACCTTTGAGCCACTTCAATTTAATTGCAGGGCGCAATATAGCTGCAATTAAAATATGTTTTTGTCTTGCTGTAGATGGTCTATTGCTTCCGTTTTCCGAAAACCGATCAACAGATAATTTAGTGCACAATTCATGTAATTTAGGTTTGTGCGATAAGAGTCTGAATACTGCGTCATAAGTAGAGTTCCAACGTGTCACTACAGGAACAATTAGTGACCCATTTAGAATGGAATCACCCGACTTCGGGTATTTATTCTTTATCCAAAGGGTATTACAAATTTTGAAAGCCTGCTCAATTCGAAAAGTGCAAATAATTTCACAAAGTTTAATTTGGTTAGTTTGTCAGCCATTCAAACTATGTATGTACATATGTGCATCAAATTTACCTTTAAATGCCTTTTGTATAAACTTCCGCCAGCTTTCAAATATTTAAGAAAGTCTGTAGTAGCCATCAAATTCATAGTATGACATGCACACCGCACTTGTTTTGGCAAAGCGTAGTGAAAGTCCTCGTCGCAAAACTCCGGTAACTCATCATCCTCGCAATTAAAATTGGTAATTCCAAATTCCTTAAATGCCTTTACGAAGTTCGAACCATTATCTGTTATTGTGGCTACAACATTTAAATGGTTAAGACCGAACTCAGCATTGATTTCTGAAATGAGGTCCGCAATTTTTTCTGCAGAATGAACTCCAGGAAATCTTCTACACGCTAGTGCCACTGAATATCTCTTGAAATTCTGGTCCAGCCAGTGGCAAGTATATCAGCAGTAGTGCATGTTGTGTAATGTATAAATGAAAAACTAGATACTAATTGTGATCTTTATTGTACGATAGACTAATTCAGACTGACTCTAATAAGTAATATAAGCTAGTATATATACATATATAATTCACATAAGTATTCATGAGTATGTGTTTATCTATAATTTATACTTATCAGTTGTACTTTATACAACATCTTCCTTTCATATATACATACGAATAATATTTAATTCAATATAGATAATAATACAAAATATATGTTATTAGAATTTTTTTTTTTAAATTCCCTAAAATATTGGGTCAATAACTTAATTCGTGCGGTTTGCTAAGAGATGGCGTAACTTGTATTATTCCATTGGAACATGCGTTTGAAAGCTACTGTCATTGTACGTCATTTCAGTATATGTCATTCATTTGAAGGGTAAACAACAATAATTTTTTTTCACTCAAATATGTCGAACTTTGTGCCTGAAAAAGTGTTTTTGCGGGGAGTTCTTCTTCATTACTTTAATATGAAGAAAACTGCTGCCGAAAGTCATCGTATTTTGGTGGAAGTTTAGGTTTGCACGATTTAAAAGTGGTGATTTTGGCTTGGAAGGCGATGAACGTCCTGGGCAGCCAAAAAAGTTTGAAGATGAAGAACTGGAAGCATTACTCTATGAAGATTATTGCCAAACACAAGAAGAGCTCGCAGAATCTTTGGGTGTCACTCAAGCAGCCATTTCAAAACATTTAAAAGCAGCTGGATATATTCAAAAGCAAGGAAATTGAGTTCCACATGAACTCAAGCCGAGAGACGTCGAAAGGCGGTTTTGCATGTCCGAAATGCTGCTGGAACGCCACAAAAGGAAGTCATTTTTGCATCGGATTGTTACTGGTGATGAAAAATGGATCCATTACGACAACCCCAAGCGCAAAAAATCATATGTGAAACCCGGCCAACCAGCCAAATCAACGGCAAAGCCGAATATCCATGGCGCGAAGGTAATGCTCTGTATTTGGTGGGATCAGAAGGGTGTGCTGTATTATGAGCTGCTAAAACCGGGTGAAACCATCAATGGACAACGCTACCGAACACAATTAATCCGTTTGAAGAGAGCAGTAGCCGAAAAACGCCCGGAATATGCGACCAGACACGAGGCAATAATTTTCCATCATGACAACGCTCGGCCCCACGTTGCTATTCCGGTTAAGAACTATTTGGAAAACAGTGGATGGGAAGTTTTACCCCACCCGCCTTATAGCCCAGACCTTGCCCCTTCTGACTACCATTTGTTCCGGTCGATGCAGAACGCCCTCACTGAAATACGGTTCACATCAGAGCAGAATATCAAAAATTGGCTTGATTCATTCTTGGCTGCCAAGCCGGCGCAGTTCTTTTGGGATGGGATCCACAAATTGCCAGAAAGATGGGAAAAAGTCATAGCTTCAGATGGGCAATACTTTGAATAATACTATTGTACATGTTTTTTTTAAAAAAACGTTCAAATTTTGACAAAAAACCGCACGAATTAAGTTATAAACCCAATACATTTTCTATTTGCATTTATTTTTAGGTAATTTCACAATCAAAAATTTTCATTTAAAAATAGATAAATAGATAAATAATAATATAATGTATGTACATACATATATGTTATATATTTAATGTAGATTATTAATTCAAGTTATATATTTATATTTCCACTTATTACTTTATAAAAAAAAGGATACAACTAATATTAGATAAGGCAACAAAAGGAAAAAAAAAAGAAATTCATTTAAACTACGTGTGGTGGGAAGCAAAACGACTCGGTGGTGCTACGGTTCTACCGAAACGCGTAACATACTTAGATTTTGTAGGTGTAAGATTTGCATTTCGTTTCTCTTCATCACTTTTTTATTTGAATTTGGAATACTATCTTCATTTTGCGTTTGTGATATCAATTCATCTGGATCTACACGCTCTGATTTTACACTTTGAGGAGAACCAGTTTCTAGGATATGTTGTCTGTTACGACGATATTGTGTGCCATCCTCTGAACTCACTATGTATGATCTTGGTTCTTCACACTTTTCCAGAACTGTAGCTGGTTGCCAGTGTGATGTTGGGGTTTTCTTAAAAAAAAAAAGCTGGTAAATGACGAGCATTTTTGTTATAAAATGAGCAAGTTTTTTGCTGCTGAAGCTCAATTTTCTTATTATGTTCATCAATATTAACTTGAAATGGCCTTAAGTTTTCGGACAATATAGGCATTTTTGTCCGCAATTGACGTGACATTAACAGTTCAGAAGGAGAACTAATATTTCCTTTTCGTGTGGTTCTATAGTGAAGAAGTGCTATGTAGGGATTAGAATTGGTTTCATTGCACTTATTAAGGATCTTTTTTATGGTTTGAATGGAGCGTTCCGCTAAACCATTCGACCTAGGAAAATAGGGGCTTGACGTTATATGCTCAATTCCCCAGCTTTTATTAAAATTGCCAAACTCTTCTGAGTTGAACGGCGGCCCATTGTCACTAACTATTATTGATAGTATACCATGACGTGAGAACATTGACTTAAGATAGGTTATGACAATTTGACTACAATAAGCTATTTCGATGTATTTCGAAAAGTAGTCGACAACGAGAAGATACATATTCTTGTTATGTTCGAATAAATCCATTCCTACTTTATACCAAGGTAATGAAACAATTTCATGCATACGAATGGGTTCTTTTTGGTTTTGTGGTCGATAACGAATGCATATATCACAATTCCTAACAATGTTTAGGATATCATGCTCAATATTAGGCCAGTAAATTGACTGTTTTGCTAGACTTTTACATCTTTCTATACCCATATGGCCTTCATGTAAAATTAGTAAGACGTTATGACGCATTTTTGGCGGAATTACAAGACGATTTGATTTATATAAAAGACCTTCAACGACTTCAAGCTCGTTGCGAATATTATAGTACGGCATTATAAAATGATCTATTTCTTTTTTATTAGTGGGCCAGCCAGTTTTATGGTATTCCATGACTTTTGATAAAACAATATCATTTTTGGTTTCGGTGCGGATTTCTTCTTGTTTTGAATAAGACATAGCCAATGGGCGTGCCGATAAGACTAAATTGCAATGAAGATTTATCTCACTGTCAAATTCAGTTAAAGATTCATTTGGCAAGGCTGCGCGAGATAATGTATCAGCCACATACATATATTTTCCAGGCTTAAAAGATACTTTTAGATCATACGCTAAAAGCCTAAGCATGAATCGTTGTAAACGCACAGGAACCTTATACAATGGCTTATCAAAAAGTGGGACCAGCGGTTTGTGATCGGTTTCAACCAAAACCGATTTTCCAAAAATGAAGGAATGAAATTTAGTGCACCCAAATAGAATAGCAAATAATTCCTTTTCTATTTGGGCATAATTTTGCTGTGATTGAGTAAGCGTGGCTGAGGCATATGCAATTGGATTGCCATGGTGTGAAATCACTGCCCCAACTGCATTTTGTGAAGCATCTACAGACAAAGTCAGAGGCTTATTCACATCAACGTATGTGAGAACTGGTGCTTTAGAAATTAACTCTTTTAATTTGTTGAATTCTCTTTCATGTTCCTCAGACCAATGCCATTGTATGTCTTTTTTCAACAGATTCCTTAGATTGACATTTTCGACAGACATATCCTTAACGAAAGACCCTAGGTAATTTACCATACCTAAAAATCGGTGTAGTTCCGATGTGGAAGTTGGTCTTGGAATGCCGCAAATCGCATCTCTTTTTGCCTTATCCGGACGGACACCCATTTGACTAAACACATGACCTATGAAAATTACCTCACTTTGACAAAATATTGATTTTGTTGGGTTAAATTTAAGCCCTATGTCTGCAGCTATTTGAAGAACTTTCTCCAAAATATGATCGTGTTCTTCTTTGCTCGAGGCATAAATTAAAAAATCATCAATGTAGATTATAACATTAGATATATCCGCAAAGTTTTTGACCATTTCACAATGAAAAATTTCCGGTGCTGCATTTATACCGAAAGGCAGTCGAAGAAACCGAAATCTACCGAAAGGTGTATTGAAAGTACATAACTTCGAAGACTCTTCATCCAATTGTATTACCCAAAAGCCTGAGTTTGCACCAAGGACACTAAAATATTTAGCTCCACTCAGCTTTGCTTTACAATCATCTATATTTGGAAACGGGTAATGTGGACGAAGTAAAGCCTTATTCAAATGACGCGGATCTAAACACAAACGAAGTTTTCCATTCGGTTTTCTTACTAATACGATAGAATTAACCCATTGAGTTGGCTCTGTAATTTCTTTAATGACTTTAAGTTCTTTTAATCTATTTAATTCCACCTTGAGATCTGAATTTAACGCGAATGGAATTTTGCGAGGACTATCAACGACCGGGCTCACATCACATTTGAGTTTTAAATGACATTTCCCCTTTAAGCAGCGTAAACCTTCAAAAACATTTTTAAATTTTAATAAATAATTTGGGATAACATTATTTTCTCCGCTATTATTCATTTGATTGACACTAATACAACACTCATCCGTTTTCTTAATTAATTTCATATCTATGCATGCTTTCAGTCCTAATATACACTTGCAATCTAAATTGATAATATAAAATTTTAGTATGTAGGTTTTATTTTTGAATTTACAAGACAGCATACAATAACCTATAGCATACATTTTTTCTCCGCTAAATGTAATTAAGTTTTCCTTACTTGACTTGATGATATTTTGTGAATAACCAAGTGATTGGAACTGTTGTAATGACATAACATTTCCTTGAGCGCCCGTGTCCAGTTGGAAAGAAATGTTGCATTTGTTTACTTCTAGTGACACGTTCCATTCCGGTACTGCTTCTTGTTGCTGTTGGTGTTGAAGAGTACCGAGATACAATGTTGACAGCTCAGAATCTGCATCAGAAACATCTTCGACGAATTCGATGTTGCGAACATGTAGACCCCTTTGACACATTTTCGCAAAATGGTTTTTTCCTTTGCACTTGTAGCAAATTACACCCATAGCTGGACAAGTGTATTTGTGTACTTGATCACAGTTATTACATGAGCCGTTTGTTGGCGAAGGAAGAAACTGGCTTCTTGATGTGGTACGATGCTGGTAGCGGTATGAGTTCTGTTGTTGGTTTTGACGACTAGATAACTGGTAAGATGACTTTGGCGACGACGATGACGTAGGTGGATGATGATTGCTTTTTTACGTTTGACGATGAGAATGATGCGGACAATTGGATGGCGCAGGGAATGAGTCTTGGTTTTGCAGGGCTCCAATAAAACTACTTGTTTGCTGAGCTTGGAGTTGCTGAATATGTTCCTTGTTGAGTTCCATGCTTCTGGACATTAGGACTGCCTTATCGAGAGTAATTTTGTCCTCATTAAGAAGCCTTTCCTTCACGCGACTAAATTTGTTATGAAGTCCGCATATAAATATATCACGAACTAGGTCTTCACGTATTGTTGTAAATTCACATGATAAGCTCAAATTCTTGAGTGCTGTGACAAATTCGTCTATAGACTCGTCCGGTCCTTGCCTTCTAGAGAAAAATGTGTATCTCTCCATTATTAAATTTACCTTTGACAGGAAGTATGCATCAAGTTTTTCTATCAGCTTGTTGAACGTAATATTGTCCAATTCTTCATTGAAAGAACTAAATATGTCTAATGAATCTGGACCCATGTAGTGGAGCAACAGAGCGACTTTTCGGCTGTCTGGTTGACTTTCTAAATCCGATGCACGCAGATAGATTTTGAACGTATTATACCAATGTTTCCACGCTGCCGGCAGATTGCTACTTTTCAGGTTAAGTGGCATGATTGCCATAGTAGACGGCACTGGCATCGACACGCTGGAAGCTGCTGTGGTAGAACTTCCTTGTTTTGCCTGATTTTCTAAATCATTGGTCATCTTCAAATGTTCTCACTTTTTCACGTTTTCACTATGTACTTAGTTTAGAAACCCCACATCTGACACCATGTTGTGTAATGTATAAATGAAAAACTAGATTCTAATTGTGATCTTTATTGTACGATAGACTAATTCAGACTGACACTAATAAGTAATATAAGCTCGTATATATACATATATAATTCACATAAGTATTCATGAGTATGTGTTTATCTATAATTTATACTTGTCAGTTGTACTTTATACAACAGTGCAAAAATAATTGGCAGATTTCATTGCCAGCCTTATGGTGTCTATCATATTTTTATATGCACTTTAAGACCGGTCCCTTCAAACAATTTGACGAACGACTTTTTTTCTACAATAGATATTGGTAAAATTGAATCAACAATAAACTATTGTACTTGCCGGTTTCCAGTTATGTGACCGACTTTTCCGGAGCTCTTACTTTGTTTCAAAGCCGTACATTCCGTAAAGCTGTCGGGATGAACTCTTTTGAGGTGTTTGGTAAAGTTGGATGTGACACCAATTGATCTGCGATTGTAGCTAAGTGTTTTTGGAGCTGCATACACAGAGAAGAACAAATATAATAAGTATAAAACTGCACTTGACGTAAGTGAAATGTATAGCACAAATAACTTGAAACGGATAATGTACCTTACCTTCTGTACTTCACCGAAGAATTTCCCGCTCAATATGAAACTTTTGATTTCTGATGTATTTCGATTAATTTTACATGGTGATAGAATTAAACCATCACTATCATCTGCATCACTTGAAATTTTTCTCATTCTTGAATTCGACAATGGTGTAGAAAAAAAAAAGGTAGGGTTATTAACAGAGTCATCAGAATCGAAATCCAAATCCATATCTTGCAATGTCTATAACCGCTATTAATGACACAATCAAAAACTATGTACGCATGTACTGGTCTGAAATTCACATAGTACTTACATATAGAAATTATATAAAGAAACCGAGTAAATACCTGGTTTCTTAATTTTTTTTTTCACTTCAATAACCAACTTGTTAGGACAAATGTTTTAACAGCACTTTTCTTTTTAGTTATATGCTTAGGACCTTAGATACATAGTAAATATGTATTACATTTATAAAATATATTTATTAAATCTGAAACGAAATTGCCACTTGCAACTACTTACTTGACGACGCTGCTGCTGCTGCTGCTGCAGATAATGACAGTGGACGGTTACAAAGATGATCTCGACATACATAGAACAATAACAATGCTTTGATAATCGGTGTTAAGTTAGGCAAGCTGTGCTAAGCTTAACAGTCATACGATATGTATGCGATGTAGTTTTGGTGTTCTCATGTTACACCATAGACCCCCAACGAATTGTACTTGAAAAGTACTTAAAAATGTACTGGGTAGTATTGCAGTACCCAGTAAATGTACTTAGAAGAAAGTACTTGAAAAGTACTTGTACTTGGTGATTTTCAAGTACCAAGTACATTGTACTTTTTTTTCAAGTACAAATACAAGGTAATGGGTACTTGATTGGTACTGGTACTTGAAAGTTTACAGATCTGGTCCTGTGCTCCTAGCACTCGTCTACCGGTTCTCTTAGTCGTGTTCTCCTTCCATTCATCCATCGGTAAATTGTAAATTGGTTATAAGTGCACTGCGACTTTTACACAGGGTGGAGTAAAAGTAATGTCATAATGTGAATGTGCCATAATTTTTACAAATGACGTCAAATGTCATTGTGCTTTGACATTTATGTTACAGATAGATAGAATACACACCTGAAGATCGGAGAATTATTGTTACTGCTTATTTGACCACTTTCCGATCCGTTGTTTTAACGCAGCGTGAATTTCGTCGTCGTTTTCCTCGTCGTCTTGCAACATGTGCGCGAACAATTAAGCTTTTGGCTGAGCGTCTCATGCAAGCTGGGTCCGTTAGATATGTCGCAAGAAGTGGCTGGCCCCATATTGCTCGTTTGGCCGAGAATATCACTGCTGTGGCCGAGGACGTCCGAGAGAGTCTACAAACATCGACGAAACAACAATGCACAAAAATTGGCATCAGCAGACGTTCGTTGCGTCTAATTTTGGTGAAAGACCAGAAGATGTTTCCTTATAAAGTGCAAACCGTTCACCAATTGCTGCCTGCTTAACGTCAAGTGAGGTTAACTTATTCCCATACTCTGTTAAACCTAATCGTCCAACATAAATGTCTTGATACGGCTACGAGAATAATGCAAGATGAGTTTGATAAAGCTGTATAACGGTGTCACGATAATGGACTAATATTGAACCCATCGAAAACCAAGATGATGCATATTCGGGGACCACATCATAGATTAACTCAACAGAGCATTAGCTTTCGAAGTAGAATCTGTCAAAGTGCATTGCCGAATCAGAACATCGAAGTTGTCGAAAGTTATAAATACCTAGGAGTTACTATCGATAGCCATTTCATTTGGGACAAACACATCGATAAACTTCGCTTAGATCTTAAAAAGGCGCTGTTTGCTCTATACCATCTGGGAAATTACTCGACACTTCAAGTCCAGAAGTCTATTATGCACTAGTTGAATCAAAACTGAGATACGGGATACTTGCTTGGGGCTACGCATCTAACACACACATTAATAAATTACAAAAGCTTCAAAACACCATTATTAAGAAGATCAACAGGAGACATCCAACAAACACATATGGAGAGAACTCTTTGAAGGTACTGACCATAAAGCAAATTTTCAAGTTGACGCTATGCCTAGAATATTATGATGACATCCGACTTAAAAGACCTGTTGACCATCAATATAACACGAGAAGACGAGTTCGAGGTATGCTTCAAACACCATTATGCAGCAACAGCTATGTCAAAAGACAAACAAACTATAGTGTTCCAACAGTGTTTAATGAGCTTCCCTCAAATTTAAAAAATATTGCAAATTTCAAAACCCGCAAAAAGCGTTTAAACGATTTTTTTCTTGCTGAAATATAACTTTTTTTGTTTCCTGTAATTAGCTATCTATTTAAATTTGAACTTTTAGTTTTTGATTTTTTTTTTTTTTTTTTCTTCATTAAATATGTAAAAATAATTTAAAGCTCACTTAAGAAACATTTATTAAAAAGTGATATGCAATCTTCTGCAGATAAGTCCCTCAGGCTTCGCAGATAAATGGATAACCATGTAACACTAAATTTGATAAATAAAACGAATTTGAATGCATTTGGTGCAAGAAAAGGATGATTTCGTATCCGAAATCATAATGACCGACGAAGCCTATTTCCAATTAAGTGGTTATGTGAATAAACAAAATTTGTGTTTCTGGGGCACGGAGAATCCACATGAAATGCACGAAGAGCCATTGGATCCCCTGAAAGTGACTGTTTGGTGAGGCAATTGCAGTGAAAAAAGTTTTTTTGAGGACGCCAACGGCACCACCGTAACCGTAACTGGTGAGCGCTACAGAGAGATGTTAAACGAGCTTTTTTCGCCGCAAGTTGCTGAATTTGGTCCCGAGCATTGTACCTTCCAGTAGGACGGAACAACCGCTCAACAGCTCGGGTAACGAAGGCGATTTTGAATCACCAATTTCCGGGCCGTGGCGATTTGAACAGGCGTGCCAGATCGCCAGATCTGTCGGCGTCAGACTTATTCTTTTGGGGCTTTTTGAAATCTCACGTTGGCTACAATAAACCACAAACCTTGTTGTCTTGAAAGTTAACATTGAAGAAGAAATTACCAATTTGGAGCCAGATGTTTTACGAGCAACAATTTAAAATGCCGTAAAACGAGCACAAATATGGATCTCCTCAAGAGGTGGTCATTTGACCGATATCATTTTTTCAACTTAATGTCATCAATTTTAGCCTTCAAATAAACTTTTCGTGAAAGCAGTGCCCGATTTTTTTCATTTCTAACAAAATAGCAGCCAATTCACATTATGACATTACTTTTGCCCCACCTTGTAGTTCTGTTGTGCTCCCCTGACTAGGAGCTCAAGTCGATGATATACTCGACTTAGAGCACCTCCTGAACCGGAGTATCTTAAGTGTATCCATCAATGGTAGATCTTCTTCTAATTGTGGGTAGCCATCCAGGTGGTTCCTTCTATTGTAGATCAATGCGCCACATTCTTTAAAATATGACGCAATTCCTCTATCGGCACTCCTAACACCATTATTCAACAGAATTGTTTACTGGTTTGCAAAATCTATATTCGCATATTACTATTATATACGTACTTTAAGGACTGTTTTATACTGCATATTGAGGCTAGCAACATTCTCCGTTAGCAATAAAATATGAGTGTGATAACGCTTGTGTTCCCCATTATTTCCAAAAAGCTGTACTTACCTAATCTGTAAAGATTATAAATTAACACCGTCAAGGTCACTCAATACTTTTCTTTTTCTATTCTATAAAATTTGTATCACCTCCCTGTGCCCTTTTCTTTTCAAAACATTAATATGAGCGTAGTTCTGAGTGATGAGGAGATTACAAGGAAAAAGAAATTAGAAGTCGTCAACTTTTCCATATTATCTTAGTTTTTCTCTTTTACAAGATCCATAAAGTATTACACTTAATGACTTATTTTGGATAGAGATTAAACGCACTTTACTTGTGTGGATCGTAAAACCGAAAACAAATGGTTTAATTAGCAGAAGGATATTCTCTCTCATTCTATAGCAGAGATTTTCTATAGCCAGTATCGAAAGTAATGGTGGGAGATTGTACGCAGGGGAGTAGCTACTGTAGGTATTGCCAAATGTTTTGCTAATATGTGCAATAAATTGTCTGCGTACACTGATTGCGTGGAGTACTAGTATGTATGCTTTTAAGGATTTTTCTCAAATGTATTCAAGTAGATGAAATGATTGTCCATGGAACAAAAATGGTTTAGGTTTAGTGTGCTATTTAGAAGTTTTTAGTATTGACTCTCTAGCCCAATGATAATATGAAAGGGCTCTCATCTACCTCAGCCGCCTATCAAACATTAAACTATTGCCCCACAGACTTACTACGTAAGTATAAAGCTGCACATTAACGGACAAATCTTTATGAATTGCCTTCACATGCGGCGCTTTGAATTACACTCTCAGAATGAAGAAAGAACTTTTTTTTCGAATGGTTTAGTTTTAATGATAATTCTAATTTAGAGGCGTTTTTATGTTACGAAAAAGTATAAAAATCGAGAAAAGTTCGAAATGGAAATATACATGAATGTATACTATAAACACAAATCCATTCATCTAAACATATTGAATTTAGGAAAGCTATTGATCAAGAAGACCGTGATAGGTAGGTAGGTGGTGCCTAAACCCAATTAACGCTTTAGCGCCGTTTTAATGCCACAACTAACTTAACCTATAGGGTGTTCTTCGGATGATAAACTATAGAGATGCTAGCGTAAACTTGTGGCATTAAGAAAGCTGTTAACTTCCCCAATACTTTTCTCCGCAATCTCTCTTAGGTTGTCAAAGAAAGGTTTGCCTAGTGTGCACTGTCTGGCCCTACATAGAGCCAGACACTCGCAGAGGAAATTGTAGATAGTTTCTGTTTCGCTTGGAGTATTGCAGTTACGACAATGCGTATTGGATGTAATGCATAGACTGACTGTGTAAACCCCAATGGGACAGTGGCCTGTACTAATTCTAGCAATATCTGTCAGATTTCTGTTTTGTAGATCTTGTGTTCTCCGCCAGTTGTAATTGGATCACATCTGCCTAGTTATTATGCAATTCTGCAACCCATGTCATCGGTTATTGGCCTTTGAAATTGAAAATGCGCGAGGATACTGCTTTTGAGAGCTCCCAGCGGTACGTGAACTGCTTTCGCAAGGAATTTGCCAAAAGCAGATCTTCGCGTCGCTAGCTCAGCTCGCTCGTTCCTCTTGCATTGTTCCACTACCTTGGGGGAAGACATAACGAATGCAATTGTCCTGATAGCGGCCTGGCTATCAATGAGGATGATGGTTCTGAAGTGTGTACTAATGTTTTTCAATAGACGGCAAGTTTCAAGTACAGCAAGAACTTCCGCTTGGAAGACTTCGCAAGAATCCGGTAGCCGGTATGTTTTTGATATATTGAGGGTGTCGGAGAAAGTCCCCGCCCCCACCCCACAATCTATTTTCAACCATCGGTAAAGATTTTGATTTCCTAGTCACGATCGCATTTTCCCAGTCTACTCTTAATGCAAAACTGAACATGACGACCTTATTAAAGTCTCCTTTGCTTGTTCTGTAGTCGGTTGAAGTTGATGACAGATTTCCTGGTAGCATATTCAGGATGCTACACCAACACCCCGTTTCTTGTAGTGTGAACGCACTACATGCTGATGTATATAGGATATGAAGGTCAAGTGGTAAAAGATGCAGTTTTATATTCAGGGTTTGTGTGGGGTATGTTTTTATGGTCCCGTTGTGGCTATAGCCGCCGTTACCTGCACTTTGTTGATCAATTTGATGTTGCAGTCTTTTCTTAGTGCGGGTCACCAGACTAGTGACCCATGGGAAAGTATAGGACATACCACTGCAGTATGTTTCCATAGGACTATTTTGTGAAGAAGTCTCCACTTCCTGGCGAAGGTTTTCCTGTAAGCATAGAAAGCCACACAGATTTTCTTTACCCGCTGCTCTATTTTAAGCTTCCAGCTCAGCTTAGGGTCAAGTCCCACACCTAGGTACATATCGCTGAAGGCTAAAAAGAGTAATTGGTTGTTTAGCGATGAGGGCGTGAAGGTCGGTATTTTGGTTTTGGTGCTATTTTCAGTTCAGCATTAGTTCAGTTTTGCTTGGACTGATGATCACTGACGGAAGCATCCCACATACTAAAAGTACCACGTCATCCGCATACACGACAACCTTAATCCGGTCTCTGTCAAACCTTGACAGGATCTTGTTGACTACTATAAGCCATAGAAGAGGAGGTAAACCTCTTTCTGCGTATTTAATGAAACTGCTGTTACCGAGGGTCGATTGAATGATTCTAGTTCTTAGCATGGTCACTATCTAGTGCCTAATGAAGCCTTCCACTCCTAATTAAATTAGAGCTTCCTGAATCCATTCAATACGGACGTTATTGAAGGCACTTTCGACGTCTAAGAAGGTGGTAGAAAGTATTGTTTGTAATGAATTGTTTTTTTTCAATCGTACGCACAACTTCGTCGAGCGCCGTCTCTGTGGAACGCCCCTTGTTGCAAGCGTGCTGAGATTTGGATAAACAGGATGCTGCCATAGTCTTTCGTATGTGCATGACTAAAATACGTTACAATGTCTTTAGAAGAGAAGAGGATAAGCTGATAGGTCTGAAATCCTTTGCAGATTCTTACCCATGCTTCCCAGCTTTCGGAATAAATACAACACGAATACGTTTCCAGTTCAGGGGGACGTGATTAAATAAAATATAGCTTCTATAAATTGGTACTAGCCACGGGACCACCTGGTCTAACGTTCTCTGCAGCATGACAGGAAGCATGTAGCTAAGACCAGCAGATATGTGGGCAAGAAGCTGGTATTAGCCCAGGAGGTATTAACTTCTGTAATTGTAGTTTTAATATCATTCCGCGATAAGGATTGTGCAGTTAGAGGAACAGGTAAATCAGTGATCCCATCTTTACATACTGGAAAGTGTATTTGCATTAAAACCTCCAAGAATTCCCCTGAGAAGCCGGTTCAACTTCCTTTCGCTCTTTTATTGAAGGACGGGCTAAGATGTTCCTTGGACAAAATCTTGCTTAACCTGGTGGATTCCTTGATGGTTTCAATGGATTGACAGTATTCCATCCAGGCCTGTGTCTTGGCCCTGTCAATGGATTTTTGTATATTCTGCGACAATCCTTATAGAGTTGACAATATGTATGGCTATAGCAGATATTAAAGATCGTCCTTGTAATTCTTCCACAATGGGAGAAATTTTTATTGAATAAGACACGAAGTCTTGAAGCTCACATCCATAGTCTTTCCGAAAGTCCTAATTTTGGCCTTTAATTCTTCTACTGATTCTATTTTCAGGTCGGGTATTCTGTGAAGTTTGGAGGTTATGGCTTGACCGAATTTCTTCCAATCAATTATCTTGGGGTTTCTAAAAAGCTTTTGATTGCGACCTCCAGGCTCACATTATATGTATAGTATCCATATATGGTCCGAGAATGGTTGTAAGTTCTAGGCTGGTTACTAACCTGGTTTGTAGTTTTGTAGAATAGGTTGTAGCGGTTATCCTTTAGCCTCATTATAGGTGAACCTTTCACACATGGTTCCTGCATAATGCCGTATCGATATCTTGCTCTCTGAGAAAGACAAGCAGATTATCTGGCGTACACTTCGAGTGGTGCAGATTAATCTGAATGACTATCAGCATTGGTAGAATGTGGTGCATCAGTATCGTTCCTCATGTCCGCTGACAGCTCGTCGGTGTTGACGATTTCATCTAAATCTTTAGCCGGTCCTGAAGGACGGAAAACCTTTAGTTTGGCGTGCTTTGTGCCGAACCGGAGCTTATGGTTTGCTTTCTCTAGTGCCACCAAGCACTCCTCATTGGAGTTCCTCCGCCTTGACGACAGCCCAGTCATCCATCGGAATCGCCGGATTGTGCAGTTTCGAACATGGAAGGAGCCTTCCCCCGTTAATCTGCATATTGGGCAACCGGATCCGGGCCGCAGGTCTCCTCGGGATATCCTTATCAGGGATAAGCTTGAGCTTCAAGACTTCCCAGGAGTCACTAACCTTAGCGACACACTCGCTGAGGAAATTCTTGGAGATCGGTTCTCACATCTGATCACCCTATATCCCCTGACCAATTCGGCGGAGTCGAAACATAGCAGGATTACCCAACAGATAGTCCATAACCATCTCTGACAGCCTTACATCGATACTACACTACACGCTTTACCGACCGTAACCGATGGAACGCTCATCCACTAAGGCGACTTGAATGTGGTCCCTTGCCCCTTCGGAGAAGCGTCGCGCCTGAGTAGTTCTTGCCGAGGACGTACCTGATTGTTGTTTATGTGCTGTTGTTGAAATCGGGGTCCTGCTTGATGTACTCATCGACCACTGCTTGATACTTGGCCTTGTCTTCTGTGTCCATCTCATAAACGGTAACCGCTTCATTTTTGGCAACCTCGTGTAGAATGAGCGAGCCATCCTGTACCGACTTTTCATGATGGCATCCGCAGCTTTCTTTTTATACGGCAAACCATTGCCACTAACCTTAGTGTCTTTGGTCACCATTTTTATCTCTGTTGTCATTGCTATTGACTGTTGAGCCGCCCGTGTTGAACAGTGTGAGTACTATGGCTAGTACTTACTGCGGCTACAGGGAGGACGGTAGACTCCTAACTTGAGGCTAACAGCTAGTCTTCCGATGAGGAGCCAAGGTCAGGCACCCTCTTGGTATAAGTTTTTTTTTCACATTTTGTTATTTTTTTTTTTTTATTGTTTTTATTTTTTTTTATAATTTTTTTGTTAGAATTGTAGTCGCATGAGAAAATCCGGAATCAAAACCCGTCGTGGCAGAGCCGACTTACCAGTAAGCGACCAGCACAGTTTAATCACTAGCTGACCATGCATCCATCGGCACGAGTAACTCAGCACCTTAGCTTAAGTGAGATTTTAGGGGGTTTACTCCGCACCTACGTCTTAATGAACCACTGTGCACGATTAAGTACATGCGTGTAAGTTCTTAGCTGACACTAAACGTCATTTCTGGCGGGCGCCCACTAGGAGATTCAAAGACGAGGAATTTTTGCCCACCATATAAGATCAAATAGCAACCGTTTTTTTCCCTGAGATTGAAGACATTAATGTAAGTAACATGTGGTTTCAATAGGAAAGGGGTACATGCCACACAACACAGGCAAATTTGGCACTATTCGACTAAAAGTTCCTAGGTTGTTTAATTTCGAGATTTGGCGACATCAGTTGGTCACCAAGATCGTATGCTCTGACCCCGTTGGATTTATTTTTATTTAACATTACTACCGATCGTATCTGTGCAGACAATTTCCAATCTTTGGAGCACTTAAAAACCAATATTTGTAAAGTTATGGCCACAATACAGCCATAAAGGTACTAAAAAGTAATCAAAAATTCCGTCAAAAGTTTGCAAAAATTTGTTACATCTGAGCTAAAAGTAATTCCTTTCAACTTCAACCGAGCAATTAACGATCGACGAGATTGAACACTCTTATAATATTCACTACACTATCAACGTCGGTCGTCGATTAAGCACTTTTTTCACAGAATAGCGGCTACTATACTCGTATCACTCCGCCGATTTCCAATACAGCAGAAGCATTAGCAGCTAGTAAACGACCGTTTGAATAATAACGATTTCAAGATAGGATTCCCAGTACCGGGTAGCCGGTTCCAATAACTCTAAAGAAGATTAGTTGAGTTACGATTCACGAGTTAGATCTAAATATTAGTACCACTTCAAGATGGGGATGGGTATCGACGTATACATCCGGAAAAAAAATACATCATCTTTCTTAGATCATGGAAATAAAAGTTGTAACCATCGGGGCCGTCAAGGTTAAACTTTTTTCATCCGAAAAGACAACGCGTTTCCATTCACTGCTCCAAGCGACATGTTCTCCTGCAAAATTCATTCGATGCTCCTTGTGTACTTGCCCCAAAACAGGTTTCTTTTTAAGTTTTCTTTTCTGTATAGTACCACTTTTTCGTATTATCCTTCGGACCGTTGCTATGCTGGCTGATACTCCGCTGTTTGCCCTTATTTTAGTCGCTGATAGAGTAGAATTTGAGGCTAGCCGTAGAATTAACCGCTTTTCTCGCAATGTTGTTGCTTCTGCCGTCATTTTTGATTTTTCCCATAGTTTTGTGGATCCGCAAGATAACTGTTTACAACAGTCTTACTTCTGTTAAGCCTCCTTGCAATTTCTCGGCCTGAGAGTCTTAACTCCTTGAAAGCACCTATTTTTCCTCTTTCTTTCTGGAACCCTTTTTTTAAAACTAAATAAAAACAGTTCTTTTCAACACTTTTTTAAATATTCTTAACAAAAGTTTGAAAAAAAGCGCTGATGTGAACTCCTGCAACGAAATATTCGCAATGGCCTCATCCTAGTGGCGGATCTTTTTATATGCTTTTCAAGTAGTTCATTGTTTGATCTTGGGAAATTCCAACGGTAGTTTCTTATTTACGCTTTAATTGTATGACTTCTTGTTGGGGAAATATGTACTTGTTCACAGGTAGTAAAAATTTCCGGGTGCAAAATTTCCAACAGGTATAAAGAGTGAAAATCGATTGCAAAATGTATGGCCTCATCCTAGTGATCGCCAGTGTATAATAGGAAAACTCAAAAAAAGGTTCTGTCTGTCTGTCTGTGTCTATGTATGACCTACTGCAGCCTAAATGAATTCGTATCATACTAAATGAAATCGTATCATACTAAATGAATTCGTATCATTTTTGTTTGTTTTTTTATTATATAAATATATATATATATATGTATATGTTTTTTTGTTTGCGCTAACAGCTCAATGCAGGGCCTGGCCTAGCTTCTCGCAGCCACTTGTGCTGTGCGCTTCAAGAGTGGTTGGGACCTACATTTGTATGCCCTTTCCGAAGAGTAATTTGTTCGATTGAGAGAAGCTTCTCATGACAGTTTTTACTCTCGGATGTTTGTCAAACGTTCGCGGAGGTAGCACCGTGAGAAAACTTTATTTATTATTTTTTTTTGTTTTCTTGGATTCGAACCACAAACTTCTCGCCACTTTTTTTTAATAATGCGTTCAAAAACTTGAATCAAGTTTCTTTTGGTGCACCAATATATACTGAAACTGAATAATACCGTTGCGGGACAAGATTATAATTAGGTACTCTATTTACTTTCAAAATATGTTAACGTTACCGTTGCAAAAACCCACTGACAGTAGATTATGATTTAAAAGTTGCACAAGTACATATACCGTAAAAAAAACTTTGATTATCTTGAACCGCTGACTTTCATTCGAATCGGCTACGGGTTTTTTTTATATATAACTTATTCAGACATATCGAATACATTTCCCTTCAATTTGGGAGCAGATTGTTCTTAATTTTCTCAAGATAATGAAAAGAATAATACCAAAAAGAATTTAAATCATCAATCAATGCCATTGTATACACCAAAGACATGTTAATTATGATGAATAGACCCAAATCTTATTAATTATCTTAACATATTGACAACACATATTAGAATAATTAATCGCATCTCCATATCTATTAACGAGCGTACGTATTCTCTATTAACGCACATTTCCACTAAAGTTACGGATAACACTACTGTTATATTTACATAACATAATTTGTGTGCTATATAATATTTATGCTAATTAAAGCAAGACTTTGAAAAGTTTTGTATCCCGTCACGGATGGTGGAACTTTTTATTCGACAAGTGTGAACTTTTTCGAAATCCTTAAATGACTTTATAATGATAATGGATGAACATTTAATGAGAACTTTGTTTACGAGTATGTTCATATTTTTAAGTGATAATTGTCGAGGCAGATTCAATCATACATATTAATGTAACCGACTCTAGTAAGTTACAAGATTTTTTTGTTTTCTCTTTTCACTCTTATTTTTTTTTTTTTTATTACACGGGCTATACACATTTTTAATTAATTTTTGTTTATTGCGAGATTTTAATTTTACTGGAATACTTTATGACCAAGGCAACTGGCAATTTTTAAAACCTTTTTTTTCTGTTGATCCAAAAGTTAATTGAGGAAAAGAAAGGGGCGTAGATTAATTTTTGTTTTCGTTTTAGTACTTCATAAAGAACTGAAATCAATCCAGGAATTAGGAAAATTAAAAAAAATATATTTTACTAGGAAAATTGGCTTACAAACTATTCTATGAGGCGTACTTGGAACTTCTTTTTTCTGAATTTTGTATGGGGAAATTATATGTAGGAGAATTTTTTAAGAAACAGTGAAATGTAATCGCCAGATAAACTGGATTGAAGCTTGGGATCCTGGAAACATACGAGAAGCAGTTGCTGGTCTCTGTGTTTGTCCAACTTGATTATTTTCGAAGCAATGTCTATTCTTTTTCTTTTATTAACCCTTGTAATATATAACACTTATGTACTCGTACGTCTTACGTTAAGTATTCCTTCCACGAATCTGCTTTGCTGCTGCGCCGCTATTGGGGATGGCTAAGTTATCGGATCTCAATATCATTCTACAGGGTGCTCTATTTTGGATTACATCATCACTGAATCCGAGAATTCGCTATTATTGGTCCAATTATTTCTGTTTCTGAGTTTTCTTCAAGCTTCGGCTGGAATTTGAGTTACTATTGCTTTTGGGACAGGATTTTCCGCCGATCTTCTTTGTATATGATAGTACCAGCTGATGTGCCTGCAATTGTTCTACAATCGGTTTTTTTGCACACGTGTACTTCTTCCGTGACTGTCAGTTTTCTCTTATAACGAGTGCACCATCTGTAGGGTTCCTTTTTAAATTGCATGTCAATCTTTTTTCTATGGTGACAGCCCTTTTGCGCTCAAAAAGAAACACAATATCATATTTCCGCGATACGAAATCAATCGAATTACGCTTGAAAAGTGTTGGGAAATATTCAAAACTTATTTCCAAAGTGAGTACTGTATTGCCGAAACATCACTAATTTTGAAAAGAAATTTCGGTCGGAATAATGCACCAACTATGCCTGTTTTAACACAAAATATCCCCGTGTTAGTCCTATACGCTCAGCTGAGAATGTTGCTACTGTTGCCGAAAGTGTGCGCCTAAACGAGACGGAATTGTTGGCCCATTTTTCGTCAACGGAGAGCGCTACAGAGGAATGATAACCCATTTTTCGACCAAAAACTGAGGAAATGAACTTGAACGATCTATAGTTCTAACACAGACAGCGCTACGTGCGTGTTATACAAGCCGTCCAACAATCAATCTTTTGTGCACTAAGTGCTGTTGGATTTTTTTTTTTTTTGTGGGGTGCCTCTAAATATCGATCTTAAGCTGACAATCTAGAAACGATTCAAGCATTTAAACACAATACTGATTGATTTATTCATGGAAGGGAGCCCTGAAACATAGAAATTGGGTTGACAGGATGGGCTACTAACACTAGGTTTACGGGACGCGTCATTTTGACTCATTTCGAATTTTATAAAGAAAATTACAAATGTTATCATGGAATGATCCAAAAAGGGCTGTGTTCAGAAAAAATGTAAAATGCTGATATCTTAGAATAAATACTTATTATAAAATATCTGATTCTAGCAAATAAAAGTAAAGTAGAATCCCGATGCCTTATCAGGCAATCGTGACACTGCCCTGCAAGCTTAAATATCGCGTGTGGCTTGTCTATTTGCCCATTTTTATGCTCCCGAAAGGCATCTAATAGGTCCACACGTTCTTATTCAATCGGGACATGAAACGAACTATGATCCTACTGAATCAATTTTCAGAGCTCTTATGTCTTTTAATGAAGTCAGGAGACATTTTAATTGTCCTAGAGAATGCTTAGCAAATATTTCAGTAGTATTACGAGTATATTTAGTAAAAATTTATAAATTTATATGCACTCGAACTATGAGTACTCTTTTTTGACTTTTAAATACGCGAATACACACTCGAAGATACTCATTGTGCGCATTTATTTGTGGGCGAAAATCAACTGACATCTAAATCCGATAGGGTAAACATATAAAAAGTTGAAATTACACAGCACAACTCGCTTATTTGTGAACACCCCTATTATATGTACGAGGGTGGGTCAATAAGTCCCTGAAAAATGAAATAAGGAACACTCTTTTCGGTATAAAAACATTTTATTTTTCAACATAGTCTCCTTTTAACTCTTTACACTTCATCCAACGTTTCTCAAATTTTTTGATGCCCTCCAAATAGTACGATTTCTAGAGCCCCTCAAAATAAGCGTTTGTTTCAGCGATGACCTCTTCATCTTTGGAAACAAGAAATAGTCGCGGGGGGCTAAATCTAGGGTATATACTGGATGAGGGAGGAGTTCGTAGCTTAACTCATGCAATTTTGCCATTGCGACTGCGGACTTATGCGCCGGTGCCTTGTCCTGGTGAAAAAGAACTTTTTTCTTCGCCAAATGCGGCCGTTTTTACTCCAAATCGGCTGCGTAATATGCGCCGGTGATCGTTTTACCCTTTTCAAGGTAATCGATGTGAATAACACATAATGGTTACAAATAAATCATTCAAAGTATTGCCCATCGCTAGCTACAACTTTTTCCCATCTTTCTGGCAGAGCTCGAATACCGTTACGGTAAGAGTGTTCATCTTTTGAGGCTATCCACGAATCAAGCCATTTTTTGATGTCTTCATATGAGCGGAACTGCTGATCAGCCAGACCATGTGCCATCGAACTGAACAAGTAATAATCGGAATATGGCGGGTGGGGTAGGACTTCCCATTTGAGCGTTTCCAGGTAGGTTTTAATGGGTTTGGCAACGTGAGGCGTGAGGCCGAGGATTTTGACCTTCCTTCACCCGGACGGTCGTCAACATCGAAATCACCGTCTTTGAAGCGACGGCACGTTGTTTCATTTAGAGCAGCATCTCCGTAAACTTTTTGGAGCTCTCGATGCGCTTCAGCCGCCGTTTTCTTCGAATGAAAGAAGAAAATCAACACTTCCCGAAAATGACGATTATTTGGCACAAAATCAGACATTTTCACACAACCAAAAGTATATGACGCCAAAACAAAATCACTAATGTGTCAAAACAGTTTCTTTACCATATGTATAAGCTCGGTTCATGACGTTTTGGATATGTCAAAATCGACCAGCACTTACTGCTGGAGCCATCTATTGAGAACTTAGTTGCGCACCTAATAATATTTGTACATCTTAACAATATATTGTAGCTTTATCCATCGCTAGCTGATTCATGATTTCTTTCGTTAAGAAGGTATCTGGAGAAGTTCCATAAATGACAGTTGTCAATCGATAAACATGAATGCGGCTACTTGGAGAATAGCGCCAAAGTATGCATCGCATGTTGCTATCGACTGTCGGTACATCTTAACTTTTCTGTTATGGTTATTTCAGAAGAGATTTAGTCTGCGACTAGCAAATATGACTCTAACCCTTCCCAGCAACCGTCCATCAACTTATCCTTACTATGAGCTGCTGAATATCAACTCAATGTCTCCATCTGCTTCCTTCCAAATATCAGTTCTGGTTGAAACCGACATAAACACCCTTGAAAATTCCTCCAACACTCCAACAGTAAGTCCATCCACCTCATAACTACCGTTGATCAATTATTTTGGAACTTCTTGGACTCGAACAGAATGGAGCAACAGAATTGATAAACTTGAAAATGTAATAAGTACCATGAAGATCACACTGCCTTCATTATACGAGTACAGGGTCTTAGAATAGGGACTTCCGAACTTTGATAGTTGATAACGGCCGTACTGTTGAAGCTAAAGGGTCTTTCATTAAGCGCTTCCAATATTTAAATTTAAATAAAACAAAGTGTGTGTGAGATATCATCGAAATTTTTTATTCTTTTGAAAGATGGCATCTTTCTTCTTTTTTTTTGTGTATGCAATATAACATCGTTCAAATGACCGCCGCGGCTTCTGGATGGCGTGCATCCGAAAAGTCCAATTTTCCATGACTCTGGCGCATAAATCAGGCTGAATTTGACCGATGGCATGGGTTATGTTGGCTTTGAGAGCCGCTGTGGTTTGTGGCTTATTCGCATAGACCTGCGACTTCAGAAAACCCCACAAGAAAAAGTCTCACGGGATCAAATCGCACGATCTCGGTGGCTAGTTCACATCACTTCCACGTGAGATGAATGCCCTCGAATCCCTCGTGCAGAATTTCCAATGTGGCGTGAACTCTGTGGCACGTATCGCCGTCCTGTTGAAACCACATGTCGTTGGTATCCATATGATACAATTCAGGCAAAAAAGAAGTTGGCAATCATCGACCTATAGCGCTCGCCGTTGA
This sequence comes from Pocota personata, assembly GCA_963082735.1. NCBI lineage: Eukaryota > Metazoa > Arthropoda > Insecta > Diptera > Syrphidae > Pocota > Pocota personata. Next base: position 62,923,005 of record OY720429.1, on the reverse strand, counting down.
CGGTGATGGCCTGACCAAAGTCGTTCTCAAAGAAATATAGACCGATGACGTCGCCAGCCCAAAATCCACACCAAACAGTGACTTTTTCGGAATGCATTGGACGCTCTTGGACTCATTCATCCAGAAATGGGCCTCATCGCTGAAGATGATTTTTCGATGAAAATTAGGGTCAGTTTCCAACTGCTCCAGAGCCCATTCAGCGAACACACGTCGTTATCTATGGTCGTTTACCTTCAGCTCCTGGGTCAGTTGAATTTTGTACGGGTGCACACTCTCACGAACAGCGGCGATGTTTTCGGCAGATCTTGCGTTTCGTCGACGTACGAGTGTTGGCTGATCGTTTACTGAACCAGTGGACTCAAATATATCCACCACACTGCGAATAGTCCTCTCGGAAGGACGATTATGGCGACCGTAAAATGGGCGAAGCGCGCGGAACGTTGCCCGAACAGAACACCCATTTTGATAAAACAATTCTATTATTTGCACGTCTTGTTGAACGCTATATCCGTCCATGGTGATTTGGCAAAACAGACTGAATAAATTACAGCCAATTTGACATATGTAAAGGGTCTTTCATTTAGCGCTTCCTATCTTTAAATTTAAATAAAACAGAGTAAGTGCGAGATATCGTCTAAATTTTTTACTCGTTTCAAAGACCTATCGATGCCATTATGTATAAAAATGTGGGCTTTGTCAAATCCGGGCTACCTAACTAGGTTCCACAACTTAATGGATACTCATCAAATCAGTCATTTTGTTATACATACTTTCGGGTTGACCACATTTTTGAACGCTGTAAAAATATTTTCTACTCTTGTTTTATGCTAAAACTATTTCAAAACATTATCAAATGCAAATCCGTAAGTCTAACTAAGGATGTTTCTGTCCTCTTATTCGAATAGTAGAGAATAAGATTATTTTTTATATCGTCCCAATTTAGGGCGGTTTCAAACATATTTAAAATCTCATTCGCTTGCTCGATGATTATGTTTCTTATCAGAAACAAAACGACCGGGCAAGTGATTAAGTACAGAATGTGTTTTAATTTTTTGTATCAATAATCAAAGTGAATTTAGGTATACATATAATGATAATTAATTTATAAAAGTAATACATTTTTAACAGAGAATCAATATCATTGACTAATTCTTTCGACTCCACGTTATTGTTTCTAAATATATAGAACTCCTAGTAAGGAATCGATTTTCTCGAAGCTTTAACGATTTTGATCAAATTCGATATTTGAGTTATGGTGGACATATGCAGATGGCTTACCACGTTTCCACCACAAATATGTATAACGGTACTTTACTATTGAGTAAAGGTACTTTGCTATCGATTTTGTTCGAAATTAAAAAAAGTAATTCAAATTTGAGTTTTTGTAAAGGGTGGTTAAATTTTAAGGGCCGATGTTGAATGTGAACCACACCGAAACGTCAAGTTTTTTTTTGCATTTCATTTGACATTTCTCAATTTCAGACTAACTCAAATTGAACCATGGAAAGATACACAATCGAGCAACGCGTTAAAGTTATTCAGGCTTATTATGAAAATGGGCGTTCAAATCAAAATGCATATCGTGCATTTCGTGATTCTTTCGGTCAATTTAATCGTCCAAATGTGCGTACAATCGGAAAAATCGTGCAAAAATTTGTGCAAACTGGGTCTGTAGGAGATGTGAAAACACCAGTGCATGCTCGTACAGCTCGTACTGCAGAAAATATTGCTGCTGTTCGCGATAGTGTGGCTGAAGAGCCGTCCACCTCAACTCGTCGTCGTGCCCAACAATTGCACCTCTCACGCTCGTCGTTGATGAACATTATGCATAAAGACTTGCATTTACGCGCTTACAAGGTGCAATTGACTCAAGAACTAAAGCCTCTTGACCATTTCAAGCGTCGTCAATGGTCACAATGGTGGCAAGAAATGGCAACAGTGGATGATCAATTTTCGAAGAAAATCATCTTCAGTGATGAGGCACATTTTTACCTCAGTGGATTCGTCAATAAGCAGAATTGCCGCATTTGGGCGAATGATAATCCAAGAGTGATTGTCGAAAAATCAATGCACCCACAAAGAGTGACTGTTTGGTGTGGTTTATGGGCTGGCGGCATCATCGGGCCGTATTTTTTCCAAAATGAGGCCGGTCAGGCAGTTACTGTGAATGGTGTTCGCTATCGTGAGATGATAACGAACTTTTTATGGCCCGAATTGGAAGATATGGATGTGGACGATATGTGGTTTCAACAGGATGGTGCCACTTGCCACACAGCTAACGAAACAATGGCTCTTTTGCGCGACAAATTCAATGGCCGTGTTATCTCACGTGGTGGCGATGTCAATTGGGCGCCAAGATCATGTGATTTGACACCGTTGGACTTCTTTCTTTGGGGTTATTTGAAAGAAAAGGTGTACGTCGATAAGCCAGCAACAATTCAAGAGCTAAAGGATGAGATAATTCGGCACATTAACGGCATAGAACCTCAATTATGCCTCAGCGTCATCGAAAATTTGGACCATCGGATGGAGGTGGCCGATATTTTGTTCCATACATAATTGAACCATACCAATATTATCATAATAAAAAGAAATGACAGTAATTTCCTAAATAATTTGTGTTTTATTCAAAATCAACATCGGCCCTTAAACCTCAACCACCCTTTAGTTAAACAACCTAAAGGTGCAGCTACATTCGACGCGGTCGTGCACTTTATTTCATTTGGGCAGAAGTGATTGTTAACGAACACAGGAAATTGAAGTAACACGAAACAAAATCGTGACTATTTCCGAAAGATCAACAGTTATCGAAAAGAACCTTGCAAATAGGTGCATTTTTGAAGAAGTTATCGTGAACCAATATGAACATGAACGAATTATACAAAATTGACAGTATTTTCAAAATCGGCTATTCCGACTGACACCAAAATCGATATGGCTCGATTCTTCGTTAAGCCAAATAATACGCAAGAATTGTTGAAATCGGTGCATTTCTGTAAAAGTGATCGTGCGCCAAGTCAATTTGAAAAAAATTTAAAAATCAACTTTTGGGGACAGGGGAGCAAACTGGGCAATTATTATAATTTTTAATAAATAAATGAGTTCATCTAGATGCACCTCTGTCGCAGGGGTAATAAGAAATGGCGAGTTCCCATACAAGCTCAGGCTCATAAAATTGTTTGTCGCATCGGAAAACGAGGCGATGCGCCGGTTACGCAAGCTCATCAAGCTGATGCAGCACCTCCAAAGCCTCCGCGTTCGACCTAATCTGACCTAATTGCGGTCGGTCATCGCTCTCGAAACAATTTAATTGCTATTTTGTTCATTTATTTATTCCAAGAAATTGTCGAATAGTAGAGAAAACACTCTTGCATTTATTTATTTGCTAATTCCAAGAAATCAATTAATTGTCAAGTAGCAAGAAATGCACTCTTGCATTTATTTATTTGTTAAATCAATTCGATCAATTAAATTAAAATTAGAATCAGAATAAACTTGTTAGTCAAAGTGAAAACACCTGTTTTTTTTTGTTTTCCCTACGGTCGGGACCCGTAACTAGCGCAGTCTTCTGGGCCGGTTAACAGTCAAATACTCATCACCTCGAACATCCTAAAAGTTGTCGAGATATGGTATCAAACCAATAAACAATAGCGAGTATCTTAAAAGTGAACAAAAAGTGTTGTGAGAAAGAAGCTGCGAATGAACATCGCGTCCTTGAGTTCTTGGTATCGAAGGAATATCGATATTACAAACTCTTCACAACTGAGAACTAAAAATTGAAAAGCGTGGCGAGATTAAGACAGTGACTAAATATCACGCTTAATTCTTAAATAAACCCGTAAAACTGTTCAAACAATTTTTTTTTATAAATAATTATATTGCAAATATTGAAGCAAATACAAATTAACACGCATTTAAATTGAAAAATAAAGAGTAGAAAACAATTTTTGTGAATAAATAATTATATTGCAAACAAAAAAAAAAAAAAAATAAATAAATAAACAAAAGGAAATAAAGTAAAAAGAGAATATTAATAAATTAACATGAATTTAAACTGAGAAACAAAAATATATATAATTTTTTTTTTTAAATAAATAATTATTCATATTACAAAATTTTTCTTGAAGCGCTATTCATAAATACAGGTACGCATTAACTGTTATATTTCATATTAACAAAATTATTTGATTTCATATACGTGGGTCAATAACTCCCTGAAAAATGAAATAAGGTACACTCTTTTCGGTACAAAAACATTTTCTTTTTCAACATAGTCTCCTTTTAGCTCTTTACACTTCATCCAACGTTTCTCCAATTTGTTGATGCCCTCCAAATAGTGCTTGTTTCAGCGATGATCTCTTCATTCGACCCAAATCTCTTACCTCCGAGCCATTTCTTCATGTTTGGAAGCAAGAATTAGTCACGGAGGGCTAAATCTAGGGAATATACTGGATGAGGGAGGAGTTCGTAGCCTAACTCATGCAATTTTGCCATTGCGACTGCGGACTTGTGCGCCGGTGCGTTGTCGTGGTGAAAAATAACTTTTTTCTTCGCCAAATGCGGCCGTTTTTGCTTCAAATCGGCTGCGTAATATGCGCCGGTGATCGTTTTACCGTTTTCAAGGTAATCGATGTGAGTAACACCGCTCGCATCCCAAAAAATTGTCGCCATAACCTTATTTGCTGACTAACCCGCCTTGGCCTTCTTCGGCTTCGACTCACCAGGAGAAGTCCATTGTTTTGACTGTTCCTTGGTTTCTGGGTTGTTGTGGTGAATCCAGATTTCATCCAAGGTTACGAAACGGCGCAAAAACTCAGCCGAATTTTTCTGGAACATCGCCAAACACACCTTTGAAGTTGTCAAACGAATACGTTTGTTGTCGATCGTGAGCAAACGCGGCACCCATCTTCCTTGGAAAGCTTTTTCATATCCAAATATTTATATAAAATCGAAATCACTGAGCCATGTGATAAGCCTGTGGCCTCTTCAAGTTCGCGCACTTTCACTCTTCCACTTTCGTCCATTATCAAACCATGGATTTTGTCGACCATTTCTGGTGTGGTGACCTCAATTGGGCGACCAGAACGTCACTTGTGCTTGAACGACCGCACCGAAATTGAGTAAACCAGTGGCGAATGGTTCCAATCGATGGTGAAGAGTCCCCATAATATTTGTCAAGTTTTTGTTTGGTTTGCGTTCTCGCAAAAAATAGTGTTTAATGAGCACTCGAAATTCACTTTTTTCCATTTTAACGAAAATGCTAGTAGACGTCTATATAAAATGGCTGCCACAACAAAACTATTTGACAGATCTGTCTGAAAATTTGAGTGATGATTCTTGACAAAAAAAAATTTAATTAAAGGTGACGACACAATTTGTGTTAATTTTTAGGGACTTATTGACCCACCCTCGTACACCACTTTCAAATGCCAGAACAAAGCAAATTCAATGTTTAAGAGAACCAAAACAGCATTTAAATTCACTCTATATACAAAGAGCCTACCAAATCTCCCTAAAAGCGAAAGCCTTGAAACTATATTCGAGAATACTGAATGAATATAACTTGATAACACTTTCCAAATGAGTACTAACCAAGAACACCAATCTCCTTCGGGATCCAACATTAATCAGTACATCTTTCAGTCATTACGCATCCCTGATGCAGTGAAGGATCTTCGACACTTCGACGGAAACCCTCGTATGCTTTATGAGAGGAGCTGATAGAACCCCGTATGGACAAATTATACAGTGGGCAAATCACTTGCCCGGTGGTTTTGTTTCTGATAAGAAACATAATCATCGAGCAAGCGAATGAGATTTTAAATATGTTTGAAACCGCCCTATATTGGGACGATATAAAAAATAATCTTATTCTCCACTATTCGAATAAGAGGACAGAAACATCCTTATTATGGATTTGAAGTAATTTTAGCATAAAACAAGAGTAGAAAATATTTTTACAGCGTTCAAAAATTTGGTCATCCCGAAAGTATGTATAACAAAATGATTGATTTGATGAATTTCCATTAAGTTGTGGAACCTAGTTAGGTAGCCTGGATTTGATAAGGCCCACAAATTATCAGGGTATAGAGCAGGACTTAATGTTACTAAAATAAATATTGATTTACCTATCGGTTTAATGTCGGCGCCACGGCTCAGGAGTTTAGTGCATGATCACTGAGCAGGAGACTCAAGATTAGAGTCCCAGAAAACCCCAAGCACCTTCCGCGAACGTCTGACAAACATCCTTCGGTAACGGCATAAAATTGCAAGTCGCTATGATGGTCGCAAGTTTTCGGGATGCTATGATCTTGGAACAGTGTATGAATCTCATGACAAACTAAAACAACACCAATTTCAAAGGCAGACATATTTCTTATTGAGTACGAGTACATAAATTTATAATGGTCTTACTATTTTTAAATTTCTTTTGTCCAATACTCTAGTATTTTAAAACTATTGCTTGCATTCAAATTAATTTGCATAAGGCTGTAGTATACATACATATATATATGTATGTACCCGTATAAGATCGTACAGCATAACTCTTATAATGAAAACAATTTCTTATAACTTATTATTGCCTTCCATAAAAAGGCAGGCAACTTTATTAGCTAGGTATAACATTTTAAATCTACGTTTTGTTTAAGTTTGTTTGAAGTGCCACTTTATACTCATAACTTCTCAGTTGCTTAAATTCATCGCCTTATTTTCCTCCACTTACCCCACATGACTGAACTCACATGAATAAAATAGGAATTTTCCAATGTTTCCAACCGCTAATATACATCAGTAATATAATTTCTATTTTCACGTAATTTGTAACGCACTTAACGCGGGTAGACATTATTATCATCCCTCCCCAAAGAAAAGGATTTCCTGCTGCCCTTTTTTGTTGTTGTTGTTGTTGTTTTTTTTTTTTCCACAAACATGCGTTGAATTTGCAAACAAAAACATTTCGGCTAAAAGGATTCTTTATATGTATATGGCTTTGTTTTTTATTTACCGTTTTAAAGGAAACTTTACGCAAAAAGCTTTTACAAATATCCTTATTCCTTTGATTTCGTCTGTCCTCTGGATCCCCCCCTTTTATGCATAACTCGTGCCAGAGTGCCGTAAACTTTCGAAATATTTTCACTGTCATGGGGTAGATGGTGAATTTGACTTTTTTTTGTTTATTTACGAAGGGGATCCAAGCAAAAACAAAAGGAAGGCGAGTCGAATGTATAAGTATGTGAGAGCACGGTCTACGATAACGCCACTTCCGTTTTATGACAATGACTTTAAATATCAAAATTGTCAATAAATCAAGAGAAAGGAGGAAAATGTAACACCACAATGAGATCTTTTTTTTTGAGACTACAGGAGGTATATATAAAATGTTGGTTTTGTTCGTCAAACAGCCTTGCTCGTAAAATATATATGGAATCCGGGATATTTACTGCTTTTGGGCCTTTTATTTTTTCATTGCATTTGATTTTGCTATTATCTGCAATTTTATTTCCTTCTAGCAGGTAAATAGGGGGCATTTTAGAGAATAAAGAATTTATATATGTATGTATGTACATCAGCTAGGCGACGGATAACAAGATATTTCTTCTGAGGTGCCGCAACATGGCAGTGGAATATAGCTATTAAATGCTGGAAGTAACTCAAGTAAGAAGAGTGTACATAAAAATTCGTAAGTGAATGTAAATGAGTGTGCCGTAAAAGCTTTATTGCTAATTCGAAGGATATCAGAACTCGGCAGCCTCATATTAGTAACGATTTAATTAAATGAAACAGAGCGCCTTGAAAAACAAACAACATAGTCTTGTTCAACAATTTTTATCTCATTAAAATACATTTAAATTATGTAAATGTCTCAGGCAATGACCAAGCATTTCAAACTGCAATGGCTACTAGCAGTCTTTAGTGAGGAAATATTTTTGTAATATGAAATAATTTTAATTAATTAAATTTAATTAAATAATAAATTGAGGATGGCCGTGGTGTAGTGGTAACATCATCACTTGTCACGCTGTTGATTCACGGTTCGAATCCTGATGTCAAGAATCATCTATTTATTTGGCAGAAATAAATAAAAAAGTCGACCAATTGCGAAAGCTAAGTCAACTCTACTGTGAAGGCATAACACTGGCAGTAGGGCGGTCATATGGCTAAAATGCAACTTAATCGTGATGATGACATCAGGAAGACGGAAAAAATACTGTGAATCATAAGCAACGACAATGATAGCGAAAAGAAACAAAATACTCCCCAGTTATCTGGACAGCCACCCTTGGAGTTTACAGAAAACTTAATACCACCTGAGTTTCAAACCACACCACTCTGTCTTTCTCTCTGTCTCTTCCCCTTTCCACAAAAAAAAAAAATTAGTATAAGGGTATTCATATCCCCTTTAACACGTGCAAATTAAAAAAAAAAGTCATTGCTACAAAAGAAAATTAATAAAATAGTTGAAATGTTATCCATGATTTTGTTTTGTCCTAGAAAGTTAGCTGGAAGAATTTTTTTTTTGGGTTGTCCCACTTTGAGTGTGAATGACTGTATGTTTATTATGTATCTGTGATATAACCCGTAGTATAAGTTATAACCTATCCAAGAGCTTCAGACATATCGAAGTGCACCTCCAAGTTCTACAGCAACTTGTGCACTACCACTTTATTTACACGAAAAACATAGACCATTTTTAACCGCTTTCTAACTCGGCTCCCAATAATGATAGGAACACACAATTGTACACCATGTTGTGATCAGCCATATTTTCAACTCATTTGAAGTTCTAGTTCATTCGTTTAAAGCACTAAATGACTTCCATATATTTATCACATTGGTGAACCATTTGCTTTTAAAATTTTTGTTTTTATTTGATTTTGGTTGCAACGGCAGAAACTACCTTATTAGTGTTTCCAAATCTTTCAAATCTAATTCGAATCTACGTTTGCTAACACTTAATGAACAAAACTTGGGTAACACCCTACCTAAAAGATGAATACGTGGAGTTGTATCAAATATAGAGAAATGCCTTCACTATAGACAATACTAGTTGCACTCTTGAACACGTTTAATAACGTGGAAATTGACTCTATTAAAGAGAGTCAAGGTGGGACCTATCCCATCATTGGAGAGTTTCAGAGGTATTCCATTAGGTTTTGATATGTTTAAATTATCTATTTTCCTTCTTCTGGTCAATAGAACTACTAGAATAGTTGCCCATTTAATTCCGCCCAAAAACAGACAATTTCAACTTATCAAAACTTAATGGAATACCTCTGAAACTCTCCAATGAAGTATCTTGAAACCATTCTACAATTAAAGCTTACGTTGAAGCGGAACACAGATAAACGTATGTGCGTTCTGTGCATGCAAGGAAACCTTCGGTAAACGCTGGGCAATGCGACCGCATACAGCGACCATTAGACCCATACCTACCGACGGAGCACAAGGATGGTGGAATGCAATGAAAAAAAATCTGATATCTTAACAACCGCACTTCTCGTAAGGTACAAAGATTAGTATATATAGGAGTAACAGGAAGTTAGAAATATTACTTCACCTTCTTCCCTTGCAGAAGTACATAAAAGGCCTGGTAGGCAAAAGGACAATCCGTTTTAAAACATCCGGAATTTGGACACGCGTCTAAACTTCACGGATATAGAATTGATGACCCCAACTAGAACTCAGAAAATAAATCTTACGACCAAGTAACAAACTAATACTGCTTGGTTATTAAGAGGTGATTGTGTTATATTCCGCAGCCTAAGCGAAATGCTTACTAGCTATGGGGAAAAAGAAAATCCGCATTTTGAAAGGTGTACCAGCATATCATTGCGAGATCGGCACTATTGCATAAAGGCTGGGTATAAACTCCCCAGAGCTGTCAGGATGAGGAAGAAATAGAAACCATCAAACACCTGCTATTCAACTGTCCAAATCTCCACAACCGTCGCCGTACAACGTCCCCGTTTTTTTTTTTTTTTTACGTTGGTAGGTGGGAATCTTTCAAAGACGAAACTGAGCCCGTACTCAGTAACTGTGTGGGATTTTCACCCACTAAACCCACCTCCCCTAATACCCCTGGTCATCACCACACTTCCGTCAAGCATTTCATCGTAAGGGGGGCTTCAGCCTTACATACTCCGCTCGTTCGTGTTTGCAACCGTCTGCGCGATGTTTCTCTGTCACTCTTGTCTTCGTTGTTCTTTCATGGTGGTAGCCACAGTTTCGCTTACTGCTTCCTAAGCTTCATGCGTGCTAGTCGTCTGTCTGGTGGTGTTTTCTGGTGTTAAGTCCGCACCCAGTCTGTTCCGCAGCAAGTTACGTTCTTCGTGATATCGTGCACAGTGGAACATGATGTATTCTGCATCCTCGACAGCTTCCGTGCACGTTAGGCAATAAGGGTTGTCTTCTTGTTCAAATCTGTGGAGGTAGGCTTTGAAATATCCATGACCAGTGAAAATTTGCTTCAGACAGAAGTTCAGCTCTCCATGCTTCCTATTGATCCAAGGGTCTATATTGGCGATCAATCTCTGCATCCATCTGTCTTTGTCAGAAAAGTTCCATCTCTCTTACCATTCTTCGAGGCTTGTTATTGACGGTACTTCGGGGTCACTTTGACTTGTCGCTGTTGACACCATTGTCTTGTTGGTACGATATTTCCGTTCGGCTGCTTTATAACGAGGAGGTCTATTGGCACCAAATCCAGCCACTACGCATCCCGCGTCATAGGAGGTTGTTCGAAAGGCGCTGCATACTCTCAAGACATTGGTTATGCAGACCGCCTCCGTCTTCCTTCTGTATGATTGCGTCTTTTCATGGCACTTGCCTATATTTGGGAGCCGTAAAGCATCATCGATCGCAACTTGCTAGGAGCAGTCTCTTCTTCTGTTTGGGTCTTCCAATATTTGGCGTGATTCTTGCCAGGGCAGTCGTTGTTCTTGCTGCCTTCTCAGCTGCATGTTACAGGTGTTGCTTAAAAGTCAACCTTGCATCTATAGTAACGCCAAGGTACTTCAGCTCTGGTTTGGAAACTATAATACAACGTGATCGCCTACGATTACTCTTACAGTCTCCATAATTCGTCTGCTGCTGGTGAGCACTACTTCGGTCTTATTTTCGAGGACCTCGGGATTCGAAGTCTGAGGACGTCATCGTACATTAGATTCCATAGTAGTGAACCTAGTACAATATTTGGGGGACACCGCCTTTGATGTTATAGTGCCTCTTTCCGTCTTCGGTGCAATAGTACAGTATTTTATTTCTAAAATAATCCGCTATTATTTTCTGCAGGTAGTCCGGTACTCTCTTGGCGGTAAGTGCTCGCAAAATATTACTCCAGTTTGCAGTGTTGAAGGCGTTTTTAACATCCAGCGTTACTGTTTATTCCAGCGCAGTACTGTTTACTTCCGACCTTCGATGGCTTTTTTCGCTATATTTACGACTTCGTCGATGGCATCAATCGTAGAACGTGCCTTACGGAAGCCATATTGGCGGTCTTCGAGGCCTCCCGCTTCATCGATCGCGCTTTCCAATCTGTCGCTTATTATGCGCTCCAGTATTTTGCCCATGGTGTCCAGCATGCATAGAGGCCTATACGATGAGGGATCCTACGGTGGTTTATTACCTTCTGATAAGAGGACAAGTCTTTGCTTCTTCCACTGATCGGGGGATACTTCTTCTATGACGCAGGCTTTGTATACGTCTTCAAAGATGTGTGGGTGCCAATTAATTGCTGCTTTTAATGCAATGTTTGGGATTCCATCATCACCAGGAGTTTTTTGATCCTTCATGTTTTTGCAATAGGCCCCCGTGTAAGCACCTTTCGAGATGCACAGCCCCTCAACCTATCTTAACTAACCTATGCTAACACTTCTAGGTTCTCATTTAAATTACTTATGTAACGATTTTTGGATGAGAGTTTTCATAACAATTTAGATAAAATACTCAACTTCTTCAGTCTCACCGGAGCTTTGGCTTACGCCTGTCATTCGAATCTAACCTAGAATATAAAAAATCAAAATTCCTAAACGCGAAAGATCACCAGACACCGAGGACAAACGATTATCCTTGGATAAAAAATTCTGTTCCAGCATGAAGAACACCAAGGAAAAGAAAAATGATCCAAGATCTAATTATTATAGCCCATTGCAATGCTTGTTGGATAGGGAAGAGGATATGGACGCAATAATATCGCCAATTAATTCTAGTCATTGCAATGCTTGTTGGATAGGGAAGAGGATATGGACGAAATAATCTCGCCAATTAATTCTAGTGAAAAAGTGTATGTGCCGCCAATCAAGTTATTGCAAAAATCATGTGAATATGTGCATAACATTGCTAAGTCCTTAAATATATCAGACTATTTTATAAAAAAATGTGTATAGGCATAAAAATCACATGCAATTCTGTTGATTCTTATAGTGCAATAATTGAAAAGTTGAAAAGTGAAAACTGTCAATATCGACAAACACGATTTCAAGAGTGAGAGAGCTTTCAAAGTCGTTTTATACGAAATGGGCGAAATGGACCCGAATTTATTAAAAACCGAACTGATTAAAATTGGCCTCAAGTGCATTAATGTTAAAAAAGTAACAAAAAAATTAGAACACTTCACAGACACCCTTTACCTCATATCCTTGGAAAATGGATCAATCAAATTACATGTTCTAAAAAAAAATCATCGGTCCATTTTTCACACACAAGTGAGTTGGAACTACCAACGGAAACTTAAAGGTAAACTAACTCAATGTCACAACTGTCAGATTTTTGGGCATGGGGAAAAAAACTGTCACGTTAAAACCTTTTGTGCCAACTGTGCTGGTTCTCATAAAACGGTCGATTGCACAAATCTTTCAAGTGCCAAATGTGCAAATTGTAATGGGTCGCACAAATTCTTGGAACTTAAGGAGAAACATAAACACAAAGTTATGTCAAAAACTTCCAACCGACAACATGTCTCACCACCTATGCTCTCTTCAAATCTTCAAGTCCAATCGGCTCTCTGACGGATTTTCCACCACTGCCACCCCGACGTCAGCTGATTCCCGCCTCTCATAAAAATCATAGAGTGTGGGAAGATCTCGCTCACTCTTCAATCAACAATGTTCCTGATAACATTCCAATAATCTCTGGCAACATTGCCAGTAACAAGTGTAACAACATTTCCAGCGACAACACCTTGTTCACAGCTGATGAATTAAACGCTTTGGCTTTGGAATTAATAACAAATTTATCTGCATGTAAGAACAAATTTGAACAATTTAACGTTATCACACGTTTAGCCACTAAGTTTTTGTATCATGATGCTAAATAATATGATAGATAGCCATTTAAATATTATTACTTGGAATAGTAGAAGTATTAGAAGTAAAATTACAGAATTCATGAACTTTTAAATACCAGAAACGTTGACGTTGCTTTAGTTACTGAAACCTGGCTTAAGCAGGATTTACGACTATCCACGCCCGACTAAAAATGCTATCGATGTGATAGAGTGGATAGAGATGGTGGAGGTGTGGCAATTCTAATAAGAAGATCAATTCAGCATTTGCTTTTGCCTATTGTGAAAACGCGGTACATAGAAAACATGGGAATTAACTTAAAATTGTCTAATCAAAGGGAAATTAAAATCTATTGTGCTTACTTCCCGGTGGTAAAAGCTCTATGAAAAGTAAGATGGCTTTTAAGAATGATCTTCGCAAATTATTCTCCCTCCAGGGTGAGTATATAATTGTTGGGGACTTAAATTGCAGGCATAGAGATTGGGGATGCGTACGAGCAAACGCCTATGGTACCATTCTATCAGATCTGTATCTAGGTCTTCCAATAACTATGATATACCCTTCTAGTCCGACCTATAACGCCAGTTATAATCGTTGCCCATCTGTGCTTGACTTATTTGTGTTAAATGTGCCTGGTTATCTTTCCCAACCTGTTTCCATTAACGTCCTCAGCTCGGATCATAACCTCGTCTTCTGTCGGATCCTAAGATCAGGTGCACAAAGGGAACAATATGTACTGGATCTCAAAAATGTAAATTGGAATCGTTTCTGGTCAGAATTAAATTCTAAACTCCGAAACATTCCAAGTAATCTAGACAGCATTTTGTGCACAGAAGATGTTGACTCTATCGTATCAGATTTTGGCCAACAAATACTAGACTCTATTAACTTAAGTATTCCTAAGGTCCCTAAAAAGAAAACTGTGATAAGGCTTCCAGCTTATATACTTGAACTCATTAAAGTAAGAAATGCTTGCCGAAGACACTGGCAAAGATATCGTCAGCCGTACTACAATCACCAAGTTTCCCACCTAAACAGGTTAATTTCCAGATTAATTTTTGATTACAACAATCAAAAATGGAATGCAAAATTACATTCCCTTGATGTAAATTCGAAAACCCTTTGGAACATTGTCAAAGTGGTTAAGAATAAAAACAGACAACTACCCTTTCTTAAAGATTCAGGCAATACGTAGTGTACGGATCTTGACAAGACAAACGCACTTGCTTTAAACTTCTCCAAAAACCATGAAATATCTTCGAACCTTGGAGACCCCGCAACAACTGATTCAGTAAACCGAGTAATCGATAATCTTTTAAACAACATCACTGCTCCACCCTCAAGTGCTTATATAACCGTAGAAGATACCGAATTCATGGTCAATGAGCTGCGTATACGTAAAGCTGAAGGAATCGACCGAATTAAAAATGTTTATATTAAACAAATGCCTAAATCTTAAGCGTTTAACATTAATTCTTAACGCTTGCATTAAAATGGTTCCAAATATATGGAAAGTTGCGAAGGTTGTACCTATACACAAAGCTGGTAAGCCTCCTGATATAATTTCCAGTTACAGACCAATTAGTTTACTAAGTGTTCTTGGCAAAATTTATGAGAAGGTCTTAAAGGAGAAAATTTTGCAAACATATTGCTGACAACAACTTATTTCCTAATGAACAATTTGGTTTCAGGCGCAACCATAGTACGTCCCATCAAGTACTAAGGATCTGCAAGCACGTAAAGTCATCTCGTGCAGTAGGTAAGTCAACGGGCATGGTACTACTGGACTTTGAAAAAGCCTTTGATTCAGTTTGGCACGACGGCCTCCTTTTCAAAATGTTCAACGCTGATTTTCCTCCGCATATCTGTAAAATTATAATTAGTTTCTTGTCCAATCGTTGTTTCAAAGTGTACGTCAATAATGATGTCTCTAACATTGTCCACTTTCGTTCTGCTGTTCCTCAAGGTTTGGTCCTTGCACCTGTCTTGTATAGCCTGTTCACATCCGATTTACCATCAGTACCCAACTGTGAAGTAGCTCTATTTGCTGACGAAACGGCTATATTCTCTTCTCATGAATTCTCTCTCGTCATTGAGAGGAATCTTAGCTATGGGTTGAGTATATTCCAGACATATCTGAACAAATGGAAAATCAAACTTAATGAAGATAAGATTAAAGCAATCTTTTTCACCAGAAAAAGAAAAGCCTGCTTTCTTCCTAGTGGACAGCTCCAGGTAAATGGGGCAAGTATTAGTTGGGAACCTTCCGTAAAATATCTTGGAATTTATCTGGATACCAAACTAACTTTTATTGCTCATATAACGAACACCTTAAAAAAAATTGCAATTGCAATTAAGACGTTATATCCATTTATAAATCATAGATCAAAGCTGTCAAATGATAATAAAATAATCATACACAAGGTAATTTTCCAAGCAATTCTACTCTATGATTGCCAAGTGTGTGGTAACTGCGCAAAAAGCCATATTAAGAAATTGCAGATTTCCCAGAATAAATTATTGAAAATGATGCTAAATTTACTGTGGTATCATTCAACACGCGATATTCACCAAAGGGCGAATGTTGAATTGATCTTCGATAGAATACAGATATTAAGTCAACGCTTTTTAGATCGCTTTAATTTTGCTGAAAATCCTCTAGTGAACAACCTGAATGATAATCATGTTCAACATGGTAGCTGATACCATATTATCTTTATGTTTTTCTTCTTTTTTCTCTGTCCTTGATTGTTTGTATGTTTACTTATTCATCTATTTATTTATTTATTTACTTATTTATTTATATATACATTTATTTATTTATTTATTTATATATTTATTTATTTATTTGTTTACTTATTTATTTATATATTCGTTTATTTACTTAATTATTTAATACATTTATTTATTTATCTATTTATATATTTATTTATTTATTTATTTATTTATTTTTTTTTTTTTTTTTTTCATTAAATTGAAGGGTTTTTTTTCGCTTTTCCCTTCGGATACTAACTTAACATGTAAATATATTTAAATTCATACAATTGTATAATAATGTTACAGATGAAAGATAGTAATTATCATATATCTGAATTGTAAAACGTGTGGTAACTAGCCTCTGTAAATCTTTTATGCGAAATAAAGATCTATCTATCTATCTATCTACTCAATTCCTTCCATTCAAAACTGTGCTCGCAGTATTCGAGAGGCCGTATTCTCTTCGCAGTTATCGTCGCATCCTGGTAAAATTTTGTTTCTATATCTATGGTAAACTAGACTTTTTAACAGTGTTCAATATTTTGTTATAGCTCCCCAATTCGTACATTAATATTCGCAATTAGTATTGGGTTAATTATAGCACGAACGTAGAGCGGAACTATTGTAAAATTAAATGTTGTTGTTATTAATCAGATAAAATCTACGCCATCCACATTGTCGAAGAAATGTTCCACACCAATTTCACGCAGGTCTTTTCTAACGCCATAAAAACCTCCTCTTCCGAAACGACTATTACGCGTGAAATAAAAGTTGTTGAATAATTTTTTTTTTATTTTTTTTTTTTTGTTTTGCAAATACTTCAAACTGTTTTAAATTCCAAAATTAGAAGCTACTATTCTTTGTTTTTATTTTTCATTTTATTTATTTATTTATTAATAATTTTTGATTTGGATTAATTTATTTTTTATTTTTTTGTTTGTCTGTTTTACTACTGCAAGAAGGTAATATAATCTAAGTAAATATTATTATAACTTAAAACCTCCTCCGCTTTTTTCTGACCGCATACTAGCTCATTTCGCTGATTCCAAACAGACCAATTACCATTGATTACCAGCTTATCATCTTGTAAGCTCACTCGTTTGCGACTGCTCGCTGCCAGTACTACTCTCCTCACATCAAGCAGAACCTTCTTTCTTTGTCGTTGCTTGGAGTACTTCATATACCATCTGTTCGGACCCCATCACTGCCCACACCGCCAGTGTGAATTCCATTTTCATCGTATCTTTCATTTTCAGTTTATTTTTTATAGGTACTCGTATTTATGATGGCATCCTTCAAAGAGCTTTCTGCTTCAATGTCTCGGTTTTTTTTCTTTTCAATTGATCTTCTATCTGGAGTATTTGACGATAGTCAAATTCTCTATCTTATTTCTATTTTTGTACTTCTACCTTTAGTTCTTGGTTTTCAATTGTAAGCATACATACTTTTGTTGATAAATTGCTCATATGTTGCTTGACGTCTTCTAGAATTCAATATAATGCATGGTCTTTTTAAAATCTGAGAGCACAAAGCCAGTGCAAAGCTGTTTCATGTTGAAGAGCTGAAATGCTTCTGATATTTAAAAATATGTTACTTTCTATGTGCATGTGTAAGAGCCTTTCTAATGTTTATCGCATGATATTGCTTTTATGTTTGAACATAAAACTCGAATACAATAACATGAAATGCTGATAACACAAAGGACATTTTCATTGTAATATTTTTAATATTAAGGTGTTTTATTGCATTTTATTTCCTTCACTCTCACCCGCATAAAAAGGGTTTTCAGAAGAAATAATTGACTTTGACAACCAAAAAACCGAATCATTCGTTCAGTAGACATGCTTTTATGGTTGAATGGTTTTTTTTTTTTTTTTTTTTGTGTATCGGACTTTTATATTATTACCATTGTAATTTTTAATTTTATTATGTTTATGACCTTGAAATATTATGTACGAGTACCTACACAAATACGTACGAATACATGCTCTGACAAATTGATGAAATAGGTTCTAAGTATCAGGTTATCATCGCATACCCATCAAGAATGTTTTCAAGGCAACACCTTCTTTAAAATACATACAGACATAGTTTGAAATAGTGAGTGACTCCCACTCCCAGTAGGCGAAACGAACAGTTCTTACATTTTTTTTAACCAACGAAATGACATACAGTTACGAGTAATACTGCCTAAAAAAAATAAAAATTTAAAAGAATAATAAAAACCCACCGCTTATTTCTTTCTTAGTCTATCTATTTGTATCTATGTAATCCATTTTTTGTATCACTTTTGCCATATACTGCTTATTAGTTTATTTAATATTCAATTTCGTAGTAACTATGAGTACAATCTTTCACTTAATGGAGCAGGAAGAGATATCATTACAAATAGCTTTTACGAATTTTCCTCTCTCAAATTCTTACAAAACAATGCATTGTTCGAGTGAACGAATGAAGTATGTATGTATGTAGTTCTCAAGGATACCTATTCGATTTAGTTTTTCTTCGATTTGTCGTCTAGCGCGCTTTTCCTTACGACAAATATTGGGAGCAGATGGAATTGCGTAGAATACAGATTGAAAGTCGTGCATGAATAAATACAAATTTGAGTAAAAGGTAAATCTCAGGATGGTTCTTCTTCAATTTTCCTTAAAAGGATTTCTCTGCAATATTTTCTCAAGTAAGATGTTGAAATATATTATGTATACACACGTGCATGTATAAAGAAGTTGAAGAGTATTTAACTAGACTTTAAGGCAATGTGAAAAATTGAATTTGTTTCCCAGATGAGTTGTAAAAATGTATCTTTTCGAAAGTGAATGTGACATACAAGTATCTACCCACTGTGGAAATAACTATCATGCAGTATAATCCGTTCATTCATAATACATAATTTTCTAAGAAATTGTGCTTTTTCACGACTCCCAAAAGAGCACGGATAATCCAGAAAGCTGAAACTTTGCAAACCTAGAATATGACCCAAGGGGAAAGACATACGAGGGGCGGCTGATAAGTTCGCGGCCTAAGGCATTAACTAAAAGAAGAGATTCGATTTAAAATGTTATTTCTAAATAAAATCTCCCTCGAGTGAAATGCATGTCTCACATCGGGCATACACTGCCTTAATACCACCGAAAAAATATTATTTTTTTGCCTTTAAAATGACTTTCTACGGCCGCCTTGATCTCGTTCTCATCTGCAAATCTTCGGCCTCGTAACTCCTTTTTCAAACTAGAAAAAAGGAAAAAGTCGCTCGGCGTCAAGTCTGGACTGAAGGGTGGTTGGTCTATCGTAGAAAAACCTGTGACTTTTAATGCCTGTCTCAAAACCCGCGTACACGGCGCAACAGGCGCGTTATCCTGCAAAACCGACACTCCGTGCCTGAGTTTCTCTCGACGCAACGCTTCCGTACGACCATTCATCATAGTCCCCTTTGGCAAAAATCGCAGTCCCAAAAAACAGTCGCCATAAGCTTCGAAGCCGACTTTTCCACCTTGAATTTCTTCGGCGGCCTCTCTTCTTTTTTTCAATTCACTGCATAGACTCTTATTTGGATTCTAGATCGTATTGGCGAACCCAAATCTCATTTATAGTTACGATTCGGTTGCAAATTTTGTCGAGATTGTCCCCGGGTAACTCCAAAAAATCTTTGCAGCACTCGAATCGTCGCTGCTTGTCGAACGGCGTAATCATTTTCCGTACCCAGCGCGCACAAATTTTTTTCATGTTTAAATGCTCGTGCAAAATTTCTCCAATCCATACTTTGCTAATATGTAACTTGTCCGCTATCTGCCACATTTTTATTCTTCGGTCGCCCAGAACAAATATTTTTACTTTTCCGACGTTTTCTTCAGTGACCACTGACTCAGGACGCCCTGGGCGGGGGTCGTCTCCACAGCTCTCTCGCCCTTGTTGAAATAAGTGAGCCCATTTTTCGTTGCTATTGTAAAGGCTACCTATGATGGCGGTAAATGTCATGTCTTACACAACGGTAAGGTGTCAGATAAATTTGAAGTCCACAGCGAAGTACGAAAATGATGCATTATTTCGCCACTGTTATTCCTTATAGTAATCAGTGAAGTGATCCAGGCAGTTCTATTTGGAGGAAATATGAGGCCAAGATGAACTATGATATCATATCTCAAACACCTTGACTATCTCACACAGGATAGTGGACCTGCATCAGATGGCCCATAATTTGGATTTAGAAGCGAACAAAGTCGGGCTCAAAATAAATACGGGGAAAACAAAAGCCCTAAGCACTTCAATTTCTCAACAAAACACCAGCGCCGCTCAACTCAACATTGCCGGACAGCAAGTCGAGAAAGTAAGTAGCTTTCTATCTAAATCTAGAAAGCAATGTTTTCAGCACAAAAACCAAGCTGAGACTACTCCAATCAAAAATGGAAACAGTACCACTTTATGGGTGTAGTACTTGGAAAGTGATCAACACCGTTACAAGGAAGCTGCAAACCTTCATAAATAGATGCCTTCGCTACATCCTAAGGATCTTCTGGCCGAATCGTATGTCAAATAACCAACTACAAGCGACAATGAGCTAAGAGCCAATAGACATCAAAATACGGAGGAGAAAGTGGCACTGAATTGGTCACACCTTACGGCGTGAAGACAGTTCCATTGCGAAGTACGCCATGCAATGGAATCCACTTATCCAATCAACAGACGACTGGGCCATCCTAGTCAGACATGGAGAAGGGCAGTCGAGGAAAAATTCAGATCAATTGGGGATGACTTGGGAGGAGCTAAAGCGCGTTGCAGAACTCCGAACACGATGGCGCGCAGGCGTTGTTGACGCCCTATGCTCCATGATGGGTCAGCGGACATAACTAACTAACTAACTAACTGATTGGGATCAGCACATTACGAATTTCAATGATCTCTACAAGGAAGTAGAATCTTAGTGGATAAACTTATCAACAAGTTTGTGAGAAGCTGGCAAGCGGTTATCAAAAATAAAGGATATCCAACTAAATATTGACATTTTACAGTATATGGATTCAAATAAATTTAAGTTACATCATGATGTCATAGTTGTCCTTATTTATATGCATGATACATTTTCTTCGAACATCAAAGCTGGTAGAATAATCTTCTCTTTCTTTCATACTTATGTTCCACAAAATACGTTTTACCCCCTTATACTTGTAAATCATCAGCTGGGAAAAAGTATAGGTAAAAACGGGTTGAAAAGAATTAAAAAGGAAATTGTACTTTACTAACATACTTTACTTGGGATGGCGCTACAGTTTGGGGTGAACCAGATCCTCAGCCAACAAGTTTATCCAGCCAGCTCGATCCTTAATCAGCTGTCTCCTGTTGTGTAAAAAATTGTTTGGACTGGAGCATCGGTGTTCATCTGTTCTACGTGACCTAGCCCATTAGGCATTGTATACATATCGTATAGTTCTTGGTTAAATCTTCTTCTCCATTCACCGTCAATGCAGATGAGACCGTAGATCGAACGTAGGACTTTTCTCACGAAGACTTCAAGTGCACTTTCACCTGATTTTGCCAAAGTCCCCGCAAGACGAGGGTGATAAGGGTCCCCTTGGTTCTTCTTGGTACGGCCTTATTCCACAATCGTCTCCTAAGACCAAAGTATCATAATATGCGATGGGTGAGTGTTAGCACACGTTTGATCTACACGGCGCTGTCGTTGGCAGAATAAATAGCAGAGCCTAAGTAGACGAATTTCTTTACTCCCTCGAAGTTGGAGTTGTAATGTAATGTAATGTTTTGGCCAAAACGTCGGTATTGTACCAAAAGTTAACATGGCCTCAAATACTATTCACGCAATCAATAAATAGTAAGTCACAACCAGATCGTCAACATACAGTTTCATGCGTTTCAACATTACACCAGAAAGGATCTTGAAACGACGTTGAGCAGGTCTCTATAATTGACACAGGTAAAACCACGCCAAGTTGATGAAAATGATTTTAACGCAATATACAGGCTGTTTTAAAAAGGTTGGGCTGTCTATATGTTGTGATGTTCCTCCTCACATCAAGACAAATAAACAATTCTGAGAAATTTTTTGTCCGATTGCTTAACTTTCTGGAGTCGTAACATTTATATTTACTACCATCTTTTTCATTTGGCTATACGAGTATCTTCACCAAGTCTGTATCGATTTTAACGGTTATTTTTTTTAGTCGAATAACAATTATTTCTAAAGTGTAGAATAAGCTCAGTTTTTTTTTATTACATGTTCCAGAAATGATAAATAAATACATATCCTCTGGATTATCTATTAAATCTAAAGCTCATTGAAAATTGATGTGAACTGCAACTGACCGATACCTAAGATGAAATCACATAATTCATGCTGAAGACGAAGAAGTTGTGCTTTCATGAAGTAGAATTATTCCACTTTACTTAATCCCACATCCACATCTGGCTTGGCAAGTTCTCTTGGGTAGTTAAGACAATATTCGACTAGGGGTGAGCGATGCGAAATCCATTTATTTCGTATCTGCCACGTAACCCATTCAGCTTTAGAAAAATAGAAGAAATATCATACAAGGAAAATGGATCACAGACTTAATCGCTTTAAAGTGATTCATTTACACTCGATAAAGTCTTTTCCGGATTTTTTTTTATTTTTTTTATTTGTGGTTTGCTGGCCAATTCTCAGACTGCTTCTGTCGTCCTAATCTATGTATTTGCTAAAATGAGTCAATAAATTTCCGGATTGTAAGTTTCTCATTTAGTTTTTTCTTATTTGCCTTTGCAGTTGGTTCCAGAGATTCATCCAGCAGCAGTAGCAGTAGTAACAGTGGGAGCAATAGTGGCAGCAACAGTGGCAGCAGTAGCGGCAGTGGTAGTGGTGGTTCTAGTGGCAGCGGTCAAGCCAAATATCCAGTGTTAGTATTTGTCCATGGAGAATCGTACGAATGGAACAGCGGAAATCCCTATGATGGCTCAGTACTGGCCAGCTATGGGCAAATTCTCGTTGTCACAATTAATTATCGCCTTGGCGTTCTCGGTGAGTGTCGTTTTTTAATTAGTTTTTTTTTTTTTTTTTTTGTATAGTTGTTCAGTGGAATGACTTTTGTGTGGTGGTGGTGCATTGCTTAAGACTACTCGTAAGCTTCTTGAGGGTACTACGAAAAATAAATTGAAATGGGTTAAAAAATTCATATATAGGTATACGTCTGCTAGGTTTTTATTGAAGCATATGCAAATTATTGTTTTGCTACCTGAATGCCGTTTGGAATTAATTATACAATTTTATAAGAAAATATTTTGTTTTTAACTCTTATCCTGTGTTCAGAAAAAGTAACGCATGTTGTATTTCTTTCTATGTTAGAAGAAACACAACCTTTCGCCCAATTAATGGAATATTTGTTTAACTTGTAAGATACATAAAAGTTATAATTTCATGAAGGAATATCACAATTTTGAGCAATTTTGACTTATACGTACAGTATAGGGGTTAACTTTTAACTAGAGAATACTCGCAAATTTTTCCGAGCTAAAATCTAATGGCTGATTGCACCTATATATTACCTATAATATTTATCTGAATATCGAAGTTATTGCCTTCATACATACACGCAGACAGATAGGCGTAGCGACTCTTCCTTTTGTGCTACACTAGCTGACAAGTCATGTTTCCTTTTTTTGTTAACTAGATTTTATTTATTTTGTTACTCTGTTTATTTTGTTGATCAGCTTCATTTCTATATTACTAAAATTTAAAACAATCAAAGTTGTAATGAACATTTTTAGGTTCAGTATTACAATCATGTTTTGTAAACTTTTGTAAATGTTTACAATAATTAAATAAATAGTGTTTAGATTTTGTATTATATAATATATATATTTGTCCGCATTTAAAATTTGGAGGGTATCCCGGTCTTATTTTTGGTCCCTAATCTCTTTTGGTGGTCGTTGGTGGCAGTTAACTAGAAGGAGTGGATGGTGTCCGCACTAAGGTACTTTCCCTCGATCTAAGCGGCAGTGAAAGGATTTTTTTAGTGGAGTCAATGCTGGGATCGACAGTTCCAGTTAGTGCAAACTATTTTGTGTTCACCTTATATGGGTTACTTCGACATATTCAGAGTTCAGATGTGTAATGATTTTTATGATTGAGTCAGGGTTTTGGAAAAAGCAAAGAACAACTGCGATATTTACTACGCCGAATGCAGCAAGCAGCAAACACGTCGCTTAATCGACTATGGATTTGTAGTCAGAGAAAAACTTAGGCAAGAAGCATTTAATAATAATTCGCATTAAAATTGAATTCTAAAGCTTGATGCTGATATGGTTTCACGACCACACAGAGGAGAAAGAAAGTGTAACCAAAGAATGCTTCTACGAGCTGCTAGACAGGACATATGATCAATGTCCAAAATGCGAAGTTAAAATCGTATCTGACGATCCTTGGGCATCTTTAGTATTACGGTCGGAAAGCACAGCTTAGACTACAATACCTCTGGACTCAATCTAATCGAATTAGCGGCGGGGCAAAACGTCATCATAGCCAACACTAGTTTTCAATTTTTTTTTTCAATTTCAATTTATTTCATTGTATTGGGGTGTGTACATTAAGACAGTGTCTCTTATAGTACTGAGAAATACTATTAAAATTATATCATATAACTGTTGAAATTGCAATAATAACATAATATTCTTAAACAAAGAGTTCTTATTCTAAAAAAAAAAGAAAGAAGAGAGAAAAAGAAAGAAGGAGGAAGGAAAAGAAATAAAGAAAAGGAAAGAACAATTTGATGACATTCTTCTACTGCTGCGACGAAAAGTGATTAAATATAGCGATTTTAAAGTTTGCGGTTGTTAACGTGCCTTTGATGTTCAAAGGTTGGGAATTCCATAACCTAATGGCGTGAATGAAAAACAATCTAGAGGAGTTAAGATACTTAAAGCATGGTATATTCATGTTAAAAGTCCTGCGAGAACGGGAAAATTCTAGCTTGCAAAATAAGTAAGGTGGTGATTTTGATGTGATAATTTTGTGAAGGAATATACAAGCTCTGGCATTTAAATACTGCTGTAAGATTCTTTCATACCTACGAAGACCATGAACATATCGCACTGCATCATTGAAAGCAACCTGAAGCTTATGTTGTGATAGCGAGTCAAGGCTGCAGTACACGACCTCAGCGTACGTTATTATTGGGATGATTAGTGTACGAACAAGTTTTCGACTAGTTTCAATCGGAGTAAAGCTGGCAGTGAGCCCAAGTTTTCGCAGACCCCCGTAGATACCGCCTATTACAAGGTTGACGTGGTTGTAACAAGACAAGTTGCGGCTAATTACAAAGCCAAGGGTGGTGACTGATTCTACCAGCTGCAGCTTGTTGTTAGATAGCCGTACGTCAGGGACGAAACTCAAATCAAAGAGCCTTTTTGAGGTAGGTATAACCTGGGATTTTGCTGGGTTAAGAAACAAACCATTTTTTTCAGACCAGTAATTGATGGCAGCCAAATCCTCATTGAGATGTGATTTCTATTCTATTCTATTCAAGTGTTGGGATAGACAGAGTTGAACATCATCAGCGTATGAATATACTGAGACATGTTTGCATACCAAGGGCAGGTCTTTAATAAAAATGCAGAACAAAATTGGTCCAAGGATTGAACCCTGGGGTACACCTTGAGTAAGGGGTTTTAGTGTGGAGCATTTTTCTTCGAAAACAACTCTTTGCCACCTGTTTGACAAGAAACTTTTCAATAGTCTTACAGCTCTTTCACCAAAACAAAAAAATTGTTTAAGTTTCCAGCAGAGGATACTATGATTGACTTTATCGAAAGCCTTAGAAAAGTCTAACAGGCATAGCAAAGTTACGAAACCCTTATCAAATTCTAGGCGTACATCATCCAAGATATTGACCATTGCAGACGAGCAGCTATGTCTTGTTCTAAAACCCGATTGAAACGGACTTAATAAGCAATTAACGGAGAGATGATTTTGTATTTGCTTTGCCAGTACCATTTCAAAAACTTTTGACAGACACGGCAAAATGCGGATGGGCCTGTAGTCGCTGGCAATGGCAGCATTCGACTTTTTTGCAACTGGTATCACTCTTGCATACTTCCAAGCTTGGAGAAAAATTGATGTCATAATACAGAAGTTAATTATATGAGTAAGATGACTTAAGATATGTAGCAAAACTATTTTCACAAAACGTAAAGGCACTCCATCATCACCCGTAGCTTTCGATTTAATTGATGCAAGAATACTTAGAACTTCGTCCTCCGAGACCGCTTCGAATTCAGCTTGATATTGCGCATGAGTATCAGAGTACCAATCAAACTCCAGGCGGCTGGACTCTGCATTATTAGCCAGAAAGTAATTGTTGAGTTCATAAGGATCTAAGGAATAATTTCTGCTACCATTATTGCCGATACCAATATCGCGCAGGTTTTTCCACAGAATTTTTGGAGGTAGGGAGGTGCTCAACTTAGAGGAGTAGTAATTCCGTTTAGACTGACGAACAATCCATGTCACCTTATTGCGTGCCACTTTATATGCAGCTCAATTAAGCTGATACATATTTTGTTTCCATTTACTTATAGCTTGTTCCTGCTTTTAAGCGCACTAAGTACTGCCGAAGTAAACCAAGGACATGCAGTATTCCGAATGGAAACAGTTTTTATTATTACATATGTATCATATACATAAGCCAAAAATAATTGAAAACATTTCAGTTTGTCGTTGGGATCAGACTTAAGCCTACAGTGCTCCCAATGAATCGAGGATGCTGCAGCATGTAGCGAATCTAAATCAATAGCACGAAAGTCCTTAAAATGAAATGACGTCGGGGCTATATTATTTAAAAAACTAATATTATACGTGCAAAACAGAAGATAATGTTCGGATCATGTTTTCCGTACCTTAACGTCCACAAAGGAACTTGACGGTCCCCAGTTCAATAAACCATGAATCAGATTAATCAAATTATGATCGACGGCAGGCCCGACTCCAGTATTCTGGATGTCCGAACTTTCCGTACAGCCAACATAGTCTCGGACAACTATTTGGTTGTAGCCAAAGTACAGATGCGGATATCCACCAATCCATAACATCAACAGAATAATACAAAAAGATTCAACGTCGAACAGCTACTATCGGAAGAGACTGCCAAAACCTTCGTCGACCGAGATGTTAAGAGAATTAACATATCGGTAAATCCTTTACCGCTAGCATTAAGTGCAGATTATAAATGCCGCGCTAAGATTATTATACATTCCAAGGCAATGGAAAGTCGCCGAGGTTATAATGGTTCCAAAACTGGGAAAGCCTCCAAACGACAAAAAATCGTACAGACCGATATCGTTCCTGCCGATAGTATCTAAGGTGTTTGAAAAGCTTTTGTTAGAGTGCCTACATCCGGCTATTGACGAAAGACGTTTGATTCCTGATCATAAATTCGGCTTCAAAATAAAGCATTCCACAATTGATGAGGTTTATAGAATAACAAATGAAATAGAGAAAATCTTAAAGGACAAAATTATATGTTCTAGCGCTTTTCTGGACGTCTCTCAAATCTTCGACGAGGTATGGCTTGAAGTTTAAGTTAAGATAGATTCTTCCGGAACAATTATATGAGATCTTAGAATCCTACCTTGCGAACAAACTATTTCATGTTAAACACGGATCGGAGTACTCCCAATTTAAGGAAATCGTTGCCGGAGTACCACAAGGAAGTGTTCTTGGTCCAGTCTTGTTCTTACTGTACACTCGAGATATACCGCAAGAAGAAGGCACTGTCATAGCTACGTTCGCGGACGATATGGCTATGTTAACAACAGATAAATTAGTCGAGTCAGCAACTGTAAGGCTCCAACGAGCTTTGGACAAAATTTGCGAGTGAAAAAACAATTGGCGCATTGCTCTCAACGAGACCAAAGCAACTCATGCTAACTTTACTTACAAACAAATTAACAACCTACCCATTTTCATTAACTCGGTACAAATACCGTATGCCAACGAGGCAAAGTATCTAGAAATGATACTAGACGCTAAACTCAAATGGAAGTCGCACGTTAAAAATTCAGACAAATGTATTGGCTACTTGGAAGACATTTGGAATGTATAATAAACAAACTAATTTTATACAAGCAAGCGCTTAAACCCATTTGGACGTGCTAAGTGCTAAGAGTCATAGTAAATGCCCCATGGTATACCAAAATCAATGATAGGCACAGACACTTAGGAGTAACTACTGTCGTTGACGAATTAACGAACTTTACTTGAAAACTCCGTATTCGGCTTCATGGTCGTTGTAACAACGTAATACTCCAAATTCTGGATGAGACAAACCTTGTGCGCCGACTACAAAGAGCGAAACTGTTCGAACTAGCGCAAAAAGGACCAGCCGCATTTAATGGCGGGTTTTAGCAGGTGCTTTTTCTGGAATGCTATCTGCCCAATGCGAATGTTTTTAAAACTAAAACTACTTGATAAGGAAACTTAGTGGTAGTAAACCACTAGAAGGGAGGTGTTGTTTAGTGAGTAAAAATCTCGCTAAACAAGGTATGCTCATAAGATCTACGAGCAAAAGAAAAAGTAGAAACACCAACTTCTCCGAAAGAAAAAAAAGGAGCATGAAAAGCGCGCAGTCGAGTAATGTGCGACGTTTGAAAGAGCATGCCAAGGGCATAATACCCAAATAGAAGCCTACAGCGATGAACAAAGAAACCTTGTAGTAGAGCACCCGATCAACATGAGGTGTAGATGCTGGAGCTGATTGCCTATCCGCCGAGTATTTAAAGTATCGAGATTTGTTCTTATCAGTACAGTTTTAGGCTAGAAAAGTCTAAAGTCGATCAAATATTTACCGTACGGCAGATCTTGTAGAAAGTCATGAATTTCAGTTCGATACTCACCATCTCTTAATCGATTTTAAAGTAGCCTATCATAGAGTATACAGACGAGCTATACAGAGATAGTAGTAGTTTATACATCACTGCAAGTTCGTCCGCCTATGTAAGATGACAATGATGAATGCACGCTGCTCCGTAAAAAAATTGGTAAAAAACTATCGGAACCGTTTGATGTCACAAACGGCTTAAGACCAGACGATGCGCTATCCTGCGACTTCAATATCTTTTTTTTTCAGGGTATAAAGGGTTTCTAAATCCCGTAGCGGTCGGACTTGATGTCCATTGTGCAGACAGGTAGAAACCCCTTTTGGATGTAGTGCTTGGAATAACTAAGATTTCATTCGTTTCTCTTTTTACTAATGTACTTGTAGCTGCTGTTTAGTGTGCCCCGCTCGACATTGAACCTACAGAACTCAGATCACAGCCAAACGTACTACACACTGCACCGTGGGCACTCTTTCTACAACATCTTACTTGAAAGGATTATACGAAACTCGCAAGCTATCACAACAAGTATAATTTTTCAAAACTCTGTTTAACTGCTTGCATACTCTTATTGAAAAAATAAGATATAATAATAATAAATATTGGAACATAAGCATCAAAGGTGGGTTTGGCTTTGAAAGAAGATGAGATGAATTAAAAGGTGGCAACAAGAAAGGACACACAACAACGACAAATAGGATAAAAAGCAAATATAGACAAATTCGAGGAGGTTAAGAAGAAGAGCTCCCGCGGTTAACTCTCATAACGACTCCAATGCTGAGATTGAACGAATAATTTCTCTTGCCAACCGTTGATTCTTTAGGCTAAGAAGGCAATTAAAAAGTAAAGACCTCTCCAGAACGGAAATACTATGTAAAACCTTTATCATTCCAGTCCTACTGCATGGCGCAGAATCATGAAAATTAACAGAAGCAGATGAAAGTACTTTTGATTTTTCGACAGGAATATTCCTCGTGTAATATATGGTCTAGTTCGTATTGAAGGTGCGTAGAGAAGATTCAATGACGACCTATACGGGCTTTTTAACGACATCGAGCTGGTCAAAAATGTCAGAAAGATAGCTAGGACATGCAGAAGATATGGATAGGTCTTCCGGCCGGCGCATTACCGTTCATTCCCTCTACATGTCCTAGCCATCTGTCTCATTACAGGAGCGCTGGCAAATGGCTCGTTTTTATTCTGTTGCTGTTTCGTTCCTATAACCAAACATTTACATGCGCGGAAAAATTATTTCATAATATGGTGAAATTAAAAAGGTATTAAAAGTGTTGCAACAAGTTCATTGTTAAGGCAAATGGTAGCGAATATTTTCCGAAGAATTTTTCTGTCGAAATGACCGAGGAAATTTTCAACCGCTTTCGACAGAGTCTATGCTTCAGCACTATAAAGCAGAATGGGATGGTAATGGTCTTGTATAGAATCTCTTTAGTTGTTCGGGAGAGGGCCTTACTACTAAATTGCCTTCTCAGCCCAAAGAAACAGCGATTGAAGTTATTCTTCATTTTATTTCCCCTGAGTTGTTATTGTCAGAATTTATAACAGAACCAATGTAGTCTTAATACTAGCGAACGCATCAGTAAGAGCCCGCTGTATTCTGCAAATTATTCCAATATCGTCGGCGTATGCTAGTAGTTGCCAAGACTTGAAAGATTGTGCCTCCTGTGTTGGCTTGTGAGTTTCGCACATTTCTTTCAAGTATGATATTAAAAAAGTCACATGAGAGCGCATCTAATTGTCTACATAAATCCTTTTTTAACATCAAAGGTCTCGGTTAGGTCGTTAGCGACCTTGATGGAGCAGCTAATGTTCTCCATCGTCATGCTGTACAAACGGACGAGTTTGGTAGGGATGTCAAAACTAAACATTCCTCTGTATAGCTAATATAGTTATTATAAATGCTGTCATGGAGGGAAATGGGTACCGTATTAGTTCGAAAAAGACAGAGTGTGTGTGCTGCCCATTATCTGATCCACACCGGCCTATTCCAGACATTTAGTTGAACGGAAAAGTGCTTCCCAAGTGTGAAAAGTTCAAATATCTGGGATCTATGATCAATAGCGAAGCAACTTGTAATGATGACATCAATCATCGCGTAAGCGTAGGGTGGATGAAGTGGCGGGAAAACTCCGCTATCTTCTGTGATCGAAAAAGCCCCCTAAGCTTAAAGGGAGGCTCTACACCGCAGTTGTACGTCCGGCGCTCACATACGGTTCACAATGCTGGACAATGTACAAAAAGTATGATGGCAAATTAACGGCAGCTGAGATGAAGATGCTTCGCATGACAGCAGGAGTAACAAAGCTTGATAGAATAAGAAGTTCGAAGATTCGAGAAGCCTTCATCTAAAAGAACCCATAACAAGCAAGATAGAGCACGACCGGCTCAGTTGGTATTGTCATGTTCAAAGGAGAGATCCTTCGAACCCCGTCAAATTAATCAACGTTCCTACGCAATCGCGCAAAAAAGGCAGACCAAAAAACAACTGGATCACATAAACTCAAAAACACCAGCATTCGATTGGCCTCAGTGATGAAGTGATTCGAAACCGGGAAGCCTGCCGGTACTTCCTGAGGTCAAACCGGCAAACCCCACAGGCGGACCAGTAGGGATGCAGTAAAGTGAGAGGGTTGTGATCCTTTTACTCCGGATCATAACTTTGCCGTAAGAAGAAGAAGATAAATGCTGTCATAGGCGGCCTTTAAATCGATAAAGAGATGGTGGGTATCGATTTTTGCACAGAAAAGCTGAAGTCCAACGTTCAGCTTGTCTGTGCATTAGCGGAGTACTGCGAACGACACCTTCCGCAGCTACGGACATTCTTTTTCATTTAACACCCCTCGACATTTACAGCAGGCAAATGGCAGCTTACTCAGCTATTCGCCTTAAAGCTACTTCACAGTGGTCCAAAAAAGTATATGACCACAAAAATACCCAAGTTAAATTTTGACAAAAAACTTCCAAGTTACCGGTCCTTCCAGAGCATTGTGGGAAGAAGGTGGTTTCACGAAAGATAAGTCGTTACATTTTTACACCGACGGTTCAAGAACTAACGACGGGGTGGGTGGTGGTGCCGTCTCTGATAGGCTTAATTTAAACTTCCCTTTTCGTCTCCCAAACCACTGTAGCGTGTTCCAGGTGGAGATAATGGCAATAAGTGCAGTCTTATCTTGGCTAAAGAAAAACGTGATATCGTCCATTGATATCCGCATCTTTTCAGACAGCCAAGCAGCAATCAAATCCTTGGAATCATCCTCAACAAATTCTTTTACGGCTCTAAACTGCCGATCGTCTCTTATAGAGATGGCGGTGCAGTTTAGTACTCACTTAATTTGGGTGCGGGGGCATAGCGATAGAAAAAGAAAAGACAAATTCTAGGTGGACGAGGGGTACAACTTGTCTAGCGACAAAACAGATTTGGCTTAAGCTGGATCTGAAACTCTCTAAGAATTTGATTTCTTTCAATATAAAGTATATCAGCGCTGTTATAAGGTTCATAACTGGACACTGTCTAATAGGCAAGCATGCAACAAGGCTTGGTGTCTTCTCAAACGAGAATGACTCTACCAAGTCATCTGCAGCTGTTTTGAACATCTCGGCTTATAGAAGTTTTGGCTATCATCGTCTATGCTGAATTGTCCATTCTGCCTAACAACTGAATGTTAGTCTTCGTCGCCATTATACAGTCTGTAAAAAAAAGTTTTTCTATATTCTCAGCACCGACTGTGACTAAATGATTTCCTTTTTCATCTCTTCAGGTTCGGATCTATACATATAACTTCTATGTTATTGATCCAATATTTATTTTTCTTTGAATGTATGCAGCTAGTTTTTTTTTTTCTGTCGCTCCTTTAGGATGCGTGGAAATAAACATAACGTTACTCGCATTTACATGAGAAATGTAATATCTAGCAAATTGTTTGGAATACAAAATTAAACTCATTTTCCGATACTGACAAACAAACAGACGAATGGAACGACCGACGTATTACCAGTGAGAGTAAAGAGTTCCGTGATATATTTATGAAACTGACAATTTTGAAAAGACAATTTTCTTGTCTATCGATTTTAACATTAGATCAAATTATATTTACAAAACCTGTGACTAAAATCATAAAATTCCATAAAATTGTCCCATTCAGTATGAACAGAAGGTACTTGAAATAACACCCCGACACCTATACGAAGCAGTATTATCTGCACATTTACCATCCCCATCCCCATCCCAGAACATGTTCATGTAGCAGTACCTAGAAATATTCACTTTGAAAACTGTTTTGTTCATCCTTTTCCTCCAGGCAAAAATAAAAAATCCTATTCATCACTGACCTATCGAACATTACCACCTCCAGCTATTGTACTCCTTATACAACGGTCATATAATGTATGCTAATCAGGTGTCCGTTTTGTTTCCTTTTATTATAGGCTTTCTAAACGCCAACACAGATCGATACTCAAAACTGCCAGCCAACTACGGCCTAATGGACATCATAGCTGCTCTACATTGGCTGAAGGAGAATATTGCTGCATTTGGAGGCGATCCACAGAGCATAACATTAGCTGGACATGGTACAGGAGCCGCCTGTGTCCACTTTTTAATCTCATCAATGGCTGTACCTGAAGGTAAGTGTATCATATGGTCAACTAGTATCTATATACATATATTTGTGTACCAGTATACATTTTGCGTATGCGAAAAATAAATGTTTTCACCAGGTTGTTGGAGTTAAATCGGCTTACAGTTTGAACCGCAAAATTTTCCAATGACACGGTCGAGAATGAATTGGAAAGATGGGCAATATGCATGGAGGTGAATTAATGCGAACGAATATGAGAAAGCATGTTGATTGCGATTATGATGGTCGTAATGAGGAGGAGGAAACTCAGATAACCCACAAGTGCCGGGGAGCTGAAATGAGAGATTTAGTTTGGCGAAAATCATATTTGGGAAAATTAGGCGAGAACTCGTGTAGAGCGCTGATTTTGTACCCGGGCATTAAAAGGGGATTCAGTATCGATTCGCTGGAAGAGTTGTTCACGAAGAAGTTAATTAAACTGCGGATTGATACATCCCAAGGGTATCTACGGTTGAAAGTAATTTATGTGAATTTCCATTGCTGAATTACGTCCGATGTAGCTATTTCTATGTATCTAGAATTAAATTCGATTTATTTTATACTTAGCAATCCCAATTTTCGACTTGATTTTCACTACATATCGATTTTATGTTTCTATTGTATTTATGATGAATTGTTAATTAATGGCTCATCAGAACGTTTTCAATGAAAACATTAGCTAGCGTTAATTAGGTTAGATGGATACACATACTCTTATATCTTATATTTTGTGACTTTTTGTTAATTTCTACTTGTGTATCTTTCTTGCGGCAAAGAATATACGTTATTAGCTTCGGGTTTCATATACTTCCAGATATTTAAGTGTTTGAAGTCTGTCGCATTCAACGACTTATTCTTCTGCGGGACTGAGTAAGTGGATTCCACTGTATGGTACTATTTTCTTCGTACCGTGGGGTGAGAACAATCCGTTGCCATCTGTTTCTCCATTCCAACACAAAGCTTTTTATTCGGGGTAAAAATCTTTAAAGTGTTAAGGGCTGCTGATTAGAGTTGAGAGTGGCTGTCATTTTTGAAGTATGACACCTATAAAAGTGTACAGTGGAGCCTAAATTTATTGCTCAGAACATGGCTTAGGCAGGATTTTAACAATACACCGAATCTCTGTAAATTGGCCATATTTAAGTCATTTTGAACATACATGAGGACATGATATTAACATTTTGGATACATGAAAACAAAAAAAAAAAAAAAACAGTTTTTTAGCCTTTTAACGCATCTTTCGAAAATTTTATCTCCTCTTTTCGAAATGGCATACATTTGAAATCTAATTATTCACCAATGAGCAACACATATGGAACAAGTGCGTTTGACCCTGTCGTGCCCAGTTTTTTCATAGTATAGGCATAGTTTCGAAAAGAGAGTAATATTTTTGATCCACCCTATTACCTAAAGGGCAAATGAATAGATTATATGGATGCCTTTAGTGCAATATAGTTTATGTGGTTGTTACTCGTTATAGTTTATTGTTATTGAATTCGTTTGCATTTGTGATTTTATTAAACATGACATAGAAACAAACCTAAACTAGATCATCGCTTTGGGAAAATTTTAAGGAAGAAATTCAAATTAGTGTGACTCGCAAATAATGAAAAGATTCGTACGACCCGTATGAATGAAATAATACAAATGATAATGAATATTTTCTTCCTTAAGATTGTTGAAATTGCCCTTCTCAACGATATTTTAAAAGTCCTGGCCAATCCGACCTATCCGAACTGCGGAATCTTAGGAAAATGGTAGATCAATGGGAAACTTTCCTAGGATTTTCTTATAAAGAAAGAGAACACAATTTCCTTCTAGATAGATTTCTGGTTTTGCACTGTATTTGTTCAGTCGATCTGCGCTAGGTGTGCAATCTTGGAAAATTATTGATAATATGTACATACATTCCTAGTAGAGTTTTTGGCCATGTATAACACCGGCATAGCCGAGTTAGCTAAAGCTTGTATTCAAACCTGTCGGCCCTCAGTATTTTCCTTTTCGACTTCATTGTGGAAAAGAAAAACTATAAAGTAGTTTTAAAGCAAAAAGGATAAAGCAAAGCAAAAATACCTTCAGTTTCCACAGTCGCTGCTAAAAGTGCTGAACTTTGCCGAACATTAAGGCTCTCAGACTCCGAGGTCACATCTGATTCAGATAGTTGGACAGCTATGAAATCTGAGGATATATGCACTTAGCTTCGAAACCTTAATGAACAAAAAAAAAAGATTTATATGCAAAAGAGAAAATGAAACTCAAACGTTCTTTTACAGCAATTTCAGCAGTTTGAACTTGAATATGCTTTTCCAAAAAGCTCAGCAATATTGTAGATAAATTGCCTCATGATCTCACTGTAGTATATTTTTAAAGGCTCCATGAAACTGCGGTCAAGTGGTTGTAGTTTGTGAGATGAATATGGAGGCAGAGGCATTATTGAAACATGATTTTCAAGAGCAAGGTCAATCAAGTTAAAATTCTTTGTGTGACAGTAATGAAACTATGTTAAAAGTTGGTCAACATTTTCAGTGTAGATCTGACTTCAGTTATTTTAGTCAAGTCAAGTGACTTGATAGCTGTCTGACAATATTGCTACGTCGAATTTTTTGTATCTTCTGTAGAGGTTGAATTGAACACATCTGCTCGTATCTATAGCGTATATTGCAGGTACTTTTTCCCATAGGTTCAGAGTACTTTGTTCTTGGCCCAAATACACCCACCCCTGTTCCTTCTTCAGTTCTCAAGCCGTCCGTATACCACTTTATTGTTTGGTTACTCAATCCGTATATTATGTATTCATTGTTCCAAACTTTTTTGTTACTTAACTTCGTACAGAATTTTATATCGAAGTTAAATTTCCTGATACTATCGTCCCTAGGAATTGCTAGAATGGGGAATTTCTCGAGAAGTACATCATATTCCTTTGAATTGGTGTATTTCTTCCTCCCTATATCCTCTTTTGCCATCCAGTTCAAGCTTCCTTTTCCTTGTGAATGGTACTATTGTAGTTTTTCCCGGGTTTATGTTGAGCCCAGCCTTTTAGCACCATTCTTTAGTTGCTTTTAGACCTCTTTGTATGATGTCACAAACTTTCCTCTGGCAATCAGTACTATGTCATCAGCATAGCCTTGACAGTTGATTCAGAGGTTGGTTAACTTTTTAAAAAGTTCATCCACAACTAGACTCCACATTAGAGGAGATAGTACTCCTTCTTGTGGGCATCCTCTTGTTGTGTTGACCTTAATGATTCTACGCGACGTCTGAGTTTCTGCTGATCTTGTTCTCAGCAACTCCTACATCCATTTAGATACTATTCTGCTAACTCCTTCTCTGTCTAGGGCTCACTTGATGGCCTCGTGTGAAATATTATCAAATGTCCCCTCGATATCTAGGAAAGCGTAGACAACAATCTCTTTCATTTCAAGAGCTTCCTGTATGGTTTCCGTCAATTGGAAAAGAGCCGTCTCCGTGGATGTTCCGGCTATATATGCATGTTGACGGTAATAAAGTGGGGACATGTTTAATACGTCCTCCCTTACGTAGTTGTCCACAGCTTTTTTCATTGTTATGAGAAGAATCGATGTTAGGATGATTGGTCTGTATGACTTCGGCTGTGTTGGGTTCTTTTCCCCACTTTTGGTATGAACACAACCTTCGCCCGTCTCCACTGCTTTGGAATATATCCCAGTGCGAGACTACTTTTCATTATTTTGACTAGGTATGGTAGTAGTCTTTCTTGTCCCTTCTGTAGGGCTGGTGTGATACTATACACACCTGGTGACTTGAACGGCTCAAAAGAGCTGATTGCCTATTCAATTCTCCCTCTGGGAGATTGTGCTTGCAATTTTCCAATCTTCTTTCCGAAGTCTTCTTATGTTGGTCGTGCTCTCTTCATTTGTATTCTGCATACTTCCAGGAAAGTGAGTTTCTAAGAGCGGTAGTACTCTCTCTTCCTCATCCTTAGTGAAACTCTCTCGTCTGGATTTTTTAGAGACTTTTGGATTTCACCCGACTTTGCCAGAGCTTTATGCAGTCTAGCTGCAGCAGGAGTGCTAGTGATTGTCTCGAAAAATCTTCTAAAACTTTCCTTTTTGGATTTCCTCAGTTCTTTATTGTACTGTGTAAGTGTCTCTCTGTAGCTTTGCCAGTCTCGGTTACGCTTTGCCCTATTGAACAGTTTGCGTGTTACGGATCTTAACTTTGCTCCACCAAGGCACATCTTCCCACCTTTGTTGTTGCTTATGGGACAACTTGTTTCAAATTCTAGATGAAATCGGAATTTTCTTTCAAACCTCAAAATTAATGAAGGCCGATTTAGAAAATATCGATTTTCTCGAAAACTTTTTTAACGATTTTGAAAAAAATTAATATTTGGGTTTAGGTGGGCATAAGCTATAGGGCGTCTTACTCTACTTAATGACCGATTTTTGGCTCGTTCTCAAATACGACCGTGCGATTTTGTTCAGATTCGATATCTTGACAGTATTTGGTATATACAAGGTCATGGCGTACCAAGTTTTTCAAAATTATCAGAATATTTTTTACGACTTTTAACTAATTTTTTGAAAAAATTAGACATTTTTTTTACTGATTATTTGCAAATAAACGGTGTACACATAAATACATAGATGCAAGTACTTATGGTCCAATCGTGCATTTTATTTTTTTATGAAATGTGGAAAATAGTTGAAAAATATGTTGTATAAAAATGTTATTTGTAACAACTTTCGCAACGCAAAAAAGGAATCAAATACAAGAGAAAATCTCAAAAGGGACTGCCAGAATATTGATCAATTGTTAGACCCTATTAGACAGTTACTTTACAGATATTCGTATCAATAACTATGGAAAGAATATCAAACAGCATACATGCACAATAATTGCATCCCGGGAAATGTTGTTAATTGTACGACTTTCCTCAAAATCTGCTCCGGTCTTTAAAAAATATTGATTATAAAGAAAACAAACGTCAGCCTTTCGGCATTTTGAAAGCATAATTGAGAGGAATAATTTCTTAAAGTTTATGAATAAAATAAAATAAAAAATAGATTGAAAATAGTTCAAAACCAGAGTAAACTCAGTTCGATATCAAATTATTGTTATAATATATGCAGATAGGTTTTTAAAGCACTATAAATATTTTTAGATATTTTTCTTAGATTTTCCCAACAGTCGCAGGTCAATATCTTTTCTGCATAAGTTTTAGGAGGCTAGATGAAATGTCAAGCTCCGTTTGACATATTTTTATTTTAGACAGATAGATCTTTATTTCGTTTAAAAATTTGCATTTTTACATTACAGATATTATACATACCTTTCTACTGAAACATTATTTTATAGTTATTTAAGTAGTAATTGCATACAGCAGCTGGATTATTTTGGAGGAAAGTACGAAAAAAAGGACAAAAGTAAATAAAAAGTATAAAGAAAAACAAAAATATATAACATATTGTAGCATAATAATAACTACGCTCCTACGACTATGCAGCAAATTCCGAAGTGACTTTTCATTCTGGCAGAATTTTGGTTCGAACTGTCCTTTCATTCGAGGTTCGTGTCTGGGACGAAGTCTCCACAGCTCATGTCAACGAAAGAGACGAATAATATCAGGGATAAAAGGGAATTATAACTGCAAGAATTATTTCTCTTGTTCCAGTGGTCGAAGAATTTGCTAGAAGTTTCTGGCTATCAGAAACTTCTTCTATATAAGGACAGATGGCGATTGAGAAAGGAGCAGTAGTTCATAAACTGTGGCGAAGAGATTAGAAAAGTGATAGTGGGCGAAGTTGTAATTTTGTGACAAATTGGAAGTTGAGAAACAAGAAGAAGAAGAAGTAATTAGTTTGGATTTGTGAATTAAGTAATAGAAAGGAGACAAAGTGATTTGAGAGGACAGAGACCTTGTAAGAAAAGAATTGCGAAGAATAGTGTGAACCTGAATTGTTCTATAGACTAGAAAATAAAGAAATAATTTCACAGAATATTGTTTTATCTACTCGAGCCGTAGCTCGCATATTACAATATGTATACATATATATGAATAGCTGGACAAAAATAAATAAGCAAATAGATAAATGAATAAATAAATAATAAATAAATAAATAAATAAATAATAAATAAATAAATAATAAATAAATAAATAAATAAATAAATAAAGAGAAAAATAAATAAATAAATAAATAAATAAATAAATAAATAAATAAATAAATAAAAAAATAAATAAATAAATAAATAAATAAATAAATAAATAAATAAATAAATAAATAAATAAATAAATAAATAAATAAATAAATAAATAAATAAATAAAT
This sequence comes from Pocota personata, assembly GCA_963082735.1. Lineage (NCBI taxonomy): Eukaryota > Metazoa > Arthropoda > Insecta > Diptera > Syrphidae > Pocota > Pocota personata. The sequence goes on along the minus strand of OY720429.1, from coordinate 62,883,167 downwards.
AAATAAATAAATAAATAAATAAATAAATAAATAAATAAATAAATAAATAAATAATAAATAAGAAAATAAATAAATAAATCAAAAATAAATAAATAGAATAAATATACATAAATCAGGTACGTATTAATAATAAACACATATTATCATGATTAACATATACTCGTGAATAAGCTTAAGTATATAAATTGGATATAAGGCAATTGTCAGCAAAAACGCATTTGTTTTTAAACTTCTCCGTAAGTTTTTGATTCTTTCAGATATCAATTCAACATTCGCTCTTTTATGTAGGTCCAAAGTAGAATGGAGCATCATTTTAAGCACTTTATTTTGTGATACTTGCAGTTTTTTAATGTGACACTGTGCACAATTTCCTCATACCGGACATCCATAATAAGTATATTTTCTTTTGATAGGGCAGATTTTCAATTTATGGAAGGATATAGCATTCTTATAGCTATATTGACTCTTTGCAATGTTCTGGAAATGTGTTCATCGAATGTTAGTTTGATGTCCAGATGTATCTTAGGTATTTAACACAATTATCCCAATTTATTGTCGATCCATAAACTTGCAATGGACTGTCCGGAAGATAGTAAGGTTTTCTTTTTCGAGTAAATAAGATAGCTTGCATTTTATCACAGTTTAGCTTAATTTTCAAACTATTGTAATACAGTTCTAATACTTCAATTACATTTCGAAGATTTGTGTCAATATTGAGAGCAAATTCATTTTATGAGAGTATTGCAGTTTCATCTGCAAAAATGGCTGCTTCATAGTTAGTCAAACTTGGAAAATCTGACGAGGAACAAGGACAGAACCTTGCGGCACACCTAACTGGACACAAAATAAACTAGAAACGGTACTATTGACTACGACTCCAAAAGAACGACCTCACAAAAGAACACTGCACTATCTTACAAAGAAATGGAGGAAAGTTGTAATTAATCATTTTATATAGGAGACCGTCATGCCAAACAAAATCGAAAGCTTTTGCAATGTCCAAAAGGATCATTCCTGTTGATTTTCCTTGTTGGCGATTTGTTTTAACAAAATTGCAAATTCGAAGCACTTGTTGGGAGGTGCTTCGAATGTTCGTCTGAAACCGAACTGTACGTCGGGATATTCTCGTATGTTACAGTCGCTAATGATTTTCATAATTTTTTCTTTAAGAATTTGTTCATATAATTTGCTTACACTACTCAGCAAACTTATTGGTCTACAACTCTCGGGGCTGTCAGGAGGCTTTCCAGCTTTGGGTATAGGTACTAACTTAGCTATTTTCCAAGCATCAGGGAAGTACTAGATTTTCAAACATGCATTAAAAATATCTGTTAAGGACTTCACTCTAGCTTTCGGTAAATGCTTGAAATACAAATTTCTTATGCAGTCAAAACTACCCGATTTTCTAACCTTCAGGTTGTCGATGTGAAATATTATATCTTCTTCGGTAAGAAGTGAATTTGATGAAGTGTCAAAACTCTGCATATTGAATGTTTGAATAATATCAATAACCAGTGCATTTGTAAGTGGAACGCCTAAGCTTGCAGATATACAGTGGTTACTTGAAAAACTAAGACCGAGGGCATTTGCTTTTTTATCATCTGTGTAATAAAATATTTTTTTTTTTTCAATATTGAAACTTTTTGTATGATTCTATTCCAAATGATTAAATCAAAAAATTATTATCTATTTTTTTTTTAATTAAATATGCGTAATGGAGCAAAGACTAGAAAATTATCCAATATATTTCTTATTTTCCGAAAATTTTGCTTAAGTGAAGCTATCAAAATCCAATGGATTCTTGAAAACAACAGAAACAAAATCTTATTCCCTTCCAGCCTTGGCTTCTGCTTACTTAATTTTAAATTGTTTCGGTAAAGCATATCATTTACCAAGCACTAAGAGCAAACTCAAGCAGTAAAATCCTAAATTTCAAAACTTACCCGATTTTTGAGTTTCAATTAAAAATGAGAAATAGTTAAGAAATAATTTTCTGAATTCTAATTCAAGGCTGTTTATCAGAAATAAACCATTGTTCCCCCACATCTCCCCTGTGCTCACTGTCGTTATCCCTCGTTGAACATTACCTATTGCAAATCAATTACGAGTATATCTCCTAAACTAGGTCGAAAGTTCAACAGGTTGATGTACATTGATGGCGCTAAAAACAGGACTATACCCCTATCATTCTCAATAAATTATTTGAAATAAAATAAAAATCATTCCGCCATGCCACTTGTCTCTCAAGTTTTGATGGAAACACTTCAAAAAATGTAATCTTAGCTGTCAATATCATCACAATCCGATTCGAAATAAATAACATTTGAACTTGTTTTTTTCTTTCTAGGACTCCTCTTCAATCGTGCCATCTTGATGTCTGGTTCCGGACTCACACCGTGGTCACTGGTTGATAATCCATCAAAGTATGCAGCAATTGTTGCGCATCATGTTAATTGTTCACCGGAACTGCCACATGCCCACCTCATGAAGTGCCTGCGGGATAAAACGCTCGATCAATTACTGTCGGTGCCCATACGTGAACCCGAATTTGGTTACACATTCGGACCCAGCATCGATGGTGTGGTCATTGATGGAGGCGATGGAGTAGCATCGTCAGCAACAATGGGTGGTCGACAGGAGAATATTGGTAATTATAATTTTATTTGGATTTGAAACCATGTCACATGGTGTCTCAGGGGTGTTGCGGGTTAATTGAACACACCGACACATTTGAAACCATTTAGACAATTATTCTAATGATAATATATTTCCAATTTAATTGATATAGTTTTAATGAGGAAAACGGCCATTAACAAGTTGTCAAGGTAAGTGAAGAATGAATATTTATGTTTGGTTACTAGTATTAACTAGAAATATTACTGTGTTAATATAATTTATATCAGTAGAATTTTAAATCATCAATATTTTGTTGCGACTGGGTTGACGAGTGAATATCTTTAACTTATTATCCTTTAACCACTTCCAAAATACTTCAAGAATGCTAAACATCCTTGAATTCGGTCGGAAGGCTGAACTCACTGAATCTTGTTTGGTCCCAGGACACAAAGGGATAACAGGATATGAGATGTCTGACGAGCTTGTTAGACAAGGCTCAGAAGAGAATTTTTCTGGACTTGAACCCACGTTGGATTTGCCAGCGTCCTCGGTTAGGGCATCCATTGACGACTGGGTTTTCAGTGAACACAATCGAAGGTGGCATGACTCTCCAGGATGCAGGCAGACTAAATGAATGGTCTCCGTTGTCTGTAAGAAATCTGCGGCTTTCTTGCTATCTCTTAGCTGAAAAGACTGCAGGCGACTTACTGGCGTTCTTACGGGCCACTTCGCCTTTGCAAAGCACATCTATGTTCTAGGTTTGAGCGCTACCCCTGTTTGCCGATCTAAGCTCTTCATCACTGAAGCGTTTAACTCGTCTTTTTACAAAAGCCGAAAAAAACACATTAAAATGGGGTTCTCTGCCTGGCTGTACAATGGACAATGGAACCACCCCGACAAAAAAAAAAAAAATTAATTCTAGATGGGGCGAAACCTTGTAAAATATCAAAAAAAAATAATAATAATGTGCACTACTAAGCCTTACATAACTTTATCATATTACATATGTACCTACAGCAAGACGTTTGTTTATTATTATTTTACCTTAAGTCTTAAGGATTAAGTCGTTGAGTGCAACTATTGTGGGAGGTGATGGCTTAAAAATATTGTAGTAAGCGAAAGAGTAAACACTTTTAGAAGTACAGTCAATTCGCAGAACATTTCATTAAAACAAAGGCTTTCCAAGAAAATAAAAAAATATATTTTTTTTAGAAATAATGTTGTTGCATACAAAATTATAGACATACAAAAAATATTCGGATTTAACTAAAAACAATAGGAAATTTAAGTCACAAAAATAAATAAGCAGTTGGAAGAAGCATGCACTTCATTTTAGTGTTTCGTTGGGTACCCCTTGGCTTTTATAGCATTCGTGAAGGCATTGTATCTACCAATTGTTGCCCCACGTTTTGCCCAATTTTGGACCATTCCTCTCCAAGAACATGTTTTAAATCGTCCTTGGTGTTAATCTCATGTGTTCTTATCTCTCGGTCGAGGTGCTCCCATAAATATTCAATAACATTTAAATCGGGCGATTGTGGTGGCGTTTTAAGCTGGGTTCGAGCGTTATATAATAGCCATTCCTTAACAACGTGGGAAGTATGTTTCGGGTCATTGTTCTGCTGGAAGACAAATGACCTCTCCATACCCAACTTTCTGGCACTGTTATGCAGGTTGTTCTTTGAAATGTTTAAATAAGTATATCTAGCCATCAAAGACTCAATAAATACTAAATTCCCGATGCCAGATGCTACCATACACCACCGAAATTGATAGCATACGACCGCACCAGTGAGTAACCAACTTCCAATTGCCGTCAGTTCTTACTTACTTTTGTGACGTGAAAAATCATATAGTTGTACAAACAGTGATCGACTGCAGACGGTGAACAATTTTTACCGTAATTTTTGCTCACCAGAGGCTGTACAGATGCTAAACATAATTCTGGATGCACAGTGCTTGCAATATTCTTAACGCAATTTTATTTTTTTCAATTTGTCAAAAACTTGGCCGTATTGGAGTTGTAAATACAGTAATCCCCGGTTAATTGCGTCATCCTAAAATGCACAATTTTTAAGGCAATTAACCGGGGAAGTTAATTACAGAAATCCAGCTTAATTAACTTTGTTGTTGATAGCTTATACCTTATTAAAATATTCCACAGAAAGGTGTGATGTAGAATATGAACAATTTAAAGCTTGGGAAAAAAGTCAGTTATTTTTGCCTGCAAGTTCTTTTCGCACAATTTTTTTTAATATATATGTACATATTCTTCAATGTTTTCCGATATTGAAAACTTATTTCCTGATAGTAAGTAGTGGCGAAGAATATTCAGGGAACTTATAGCTTCTTGATTGGTTGGAGTATTATCCAAAAGGTCGCCCTCAGCTTCATCGTGTTCGTCCATAACGTCAATAATCTGGGGCGATATTTCGTTAACGATATCTTCATCAGTAGGCAAACCAAAACAAGTTAAATCATTGTCACAGCAAACATATTCTTGAAATTCCTCTTCATTTCTTAGAAGATTCTCAAAAACATCGTTCACTTGAACTTCTTCAACTCCATCGTTTAATTTACACTTTACACTCACCTTTCTGAAACAGTTTGCAATGCATATCGGCTTTACTAACCACCAGGCATCCTTAATTATGTGCAAGGTATTAAAAAGTGTTATTGACTTCGCAAACTCGTCAACGGTTCCTCCTCTTTTAACTGTAGTTATTTGTTTACGGATGATAATCTGCTGGTAATATGACTTAAAACAGTGAATTATGCCCTATGGCTGGGCAACAAAGGTAGTATTCGGTGGTAAGAAATGCACGTTTATATTTTTAAAAACGGTCGTTGTTTTATGACAAGATGCGTTGTCAATAAACAAAAATGTTAAAATATCGTCCCATACAGTTTGCGTCATCCAAGCTTTGCGTTGCGAGTAATATTTTAATGGTAAGATTTTGTTTTTGAAACACCTCGGGTTTTTTTATTTTCGCACGACGATCACATTTTTGTACTCTCCAGTTGTGTTACAAATAAAAAGAAGCGTCATGCGTTCTTTTGAAGATTTAAAGCCTCTCATTTGGTGTCCTTGTTTGTTAAGTGTTGATGTCGGCAGAGCTTTATAGGCAAGTTCACTTTCATCGGCATTGAAAACATCCACTGGACTGTAATTTTCAATTAAGTTTGGTAGAACAGTGTTGAAAAAATCATTAGCACTCTCTACGTTTGTGGATGATGCTTCTCCGTATATTTTTCTTACGCTGATTCCTTCGCGCTTTTCCCAGCGCCACAACCAGCCCGCAGTTAGATTAAATTCTTCGTTCATTTAAACAGCAAGTTTTGCTTTTTGAAGCAGCATATTTGAAGACACAACAGCTCCGGAGACTCTTATATTGTGAAACCAAATGGACACGGCGCGCTCCACATTGCTGCGCGCTCCCTTCCAGTCTCATACTGCATGTTTTGGATTTTTCCAAAAGGATTTGCTTTTTCCGAATAATTCTGTTGATTGTTGACTTTGAACATCCATATTTTTTACACAGATCGTCTTTAGAAATAGAACCGGCTTCATTTGATATTTTTAGTTTTTGCTTCAGCGACAAACTAATGTTTCTATAGCTACTCGTACTCATTGTCTGTAAATTATCTAAATGAATATTATATGAATGACTAAATGAAACAAATTCAAAAGAGATATGTTACCAAAAAATTTAACATTTACTTTCGGCCGGTTTGTTTTTTTTTGCGCACAAACGAAATTTTTTCTTGTGAAAGTTCATACTCAAAGTGCTGCCAAATTAACATTTTGTACATTAAGCTAAATTACCTGCTAAAATTATTCTTTTGTTCAATTCCTGATATTTTTATAACGGTTCATTTAATCGGGAAAAAATGAATGTATTTTAAATTAAGTCACAGAAAACATCAGTGCAATTAACCGGGAAACGCAATTAAGCGGGATGCAGTTAAAAGGGAAACGTTCCATATATTTTGTATGAAATTTTAATTTTGCTTGATTTCGAACGCAATTAAGCGGGGAGTAATTAACCGGGGACTACTGTATTTGCATTCGCTTTCACAATAACCTGACTGAGGTTAATCTGTAATCTTAACCTGTGTAGTTATTTTTAATTTTTATTTTTAGTTTTAAAAGACTTTTCATTTTCAAAAAAGAAATTAACAAAATCAGGAAAAGTTAAGTTAATACTTATTTTTTATAAAAGGAAATATATTGATTTAAATATATACTTACATTCAGTGCATAGTTGTACAATAAATCCCATGCTTGCCTTCCATTCAAAATGCAGATTGCTTCATCTTCATACAGGATAGTTGATCCAAAGAATCTTAATCGTAATTCCTTTCAAATTGGACGAATGGGAAGTAAATGGAACACATCTCCTCATACGTTTAGGTTGTACATATTGCACAAAATTGGAAGATCTGGACAGTATGGTATAATATTCAGGTTTACTAGCTCCCCTCTCAGTTTGAATGTAGTACTTATTTTGTCCGCTGAGTTGGAGTTTAGAAAATACATTCTTTCTTGGAGACTTAATTTACTATAGTACAATCTATGCTGGGATGATTGGGCTTCATTAACGTATAGCTCGTACAAATTATTTCCCACTTTTACAAGCAAAGTGTTAAGTTGGAATCTCATTAACGCAGGCTGCACATCTGGAGAAATACTTGGACTTACACCATACTCGATGATATTGCCTTCTTCATTGACAGCCAGGCAGGGCTAAGAGTGATTTTCGCCACGCAAAAGCTACGTTCGAAGAGCTACGGGTTCTTGGTATGCAACACAATGTAACGCTCTGCTGGGTATCCGGTTGTGGCGTGTCAGGAAATAAGAAGGCTGACGAGTTGGCAAGGCAGGGCTCAGCACTAAATCCTGAACAAGCTGACTCGGCAGTTAAAAAAAAATGATCGCCATACCAAATAGCAGATGGAGATCACTAGAATCATGTGTAATTGCAAGAAAACTCTGGCCGCTCTACGATAAAAATCGTACCGAGCAAATTCTACACTTCAACAGATATACCTTATCTGGTTTAGTGGGGGATGATAACTGGACAACAAGTGCGTTATCACACAAAGAAATTGGGAATAAGCGAAGATGATATATGTAAAGGCTGCGGCAATGAGGATGTATACGAATATACACGTCACTTCATGAGCCATTGTCCACGACTCTACCACCTAAGATTCAGAATACTAGGTAAATATTTCTTCCAAGACTTAGAAGAACTATCAAATGAATCGGTTAATAAGAAATTTATCAATACATCGGGTTAGTATAAGGACCCATAGAGTTCACGAGTGCGGAGGCTACACTCCTTCGGCATTACAATGGATCCACATTGATGTAAGTGTGGCGTAGTTGGTCTTTAACCGGCTACGTCAATCCATAACCTGACCTAATCTACATCACACTAGGATGCATGATTCTGCCACCCACTCACGAGATTAGCTCTTGTTGTTAAAATATGTGTAAGCACAATTTTCGGCAACCTTTTTTCATCTATTGACATTACTTTGAAGTGTAATTCCAAAGTTTCTTAAAACAGGTGACATCCCAGTTTCTAAATATAACATATTATTTGGCATACGACAAGGTAGGCGAAAGATTCGGTTCAGGAAGTATCGGAAAAATGTTTCCACTGCTGGGAAAGAACGGTATCCCCAAATTTAGGCTCCATATAAAAGTATTACCGCTGCAGTTGCGCGAAACAGTTTCTATTTTGAGCTATGGGTTACATAATTATTCATAATGCAGCGTTCCCAGATCGAAGAAATTGCTCGCTTAGAATCTGATAATTTCGTCTTCAAATGTATATTTAAATTGCTTGATATCAGAACTCCAGGATATTTGTATTTGCCAACATTTTCAACAACCTCGCCACAATACGTCCATTTTTCCCTTCCGGAATATCTGCCGCCTCCATCTCTGAACACCATAGTTTTTGATTTCACCAGGTTAACGAATAGATTCCAGCATTTGCAATATTCGCTCAGTCTATTCATCATTAGCTGCATAGCATTTACCGTATCAGCAAGGAAAACAATGTCATCCGCGAGCATCAATGCAGGAATCTTTGTTCGGCTAAAATCTATTGCTGCCCCTACCTCACCTGTTATGTCATTGATGAACAATATAAATAGAATTCACTCAAAATACACCCTTGTTTCACACCCATTGCTGATGTGAATTCATCAGATATCGATTTTCCATCCCATACATGCGCTATATTGTTTTCATTGTTTTTTAGGACATACATGTAGATGACTTTGTTGGAGATTCCAATTTTGTACAATTTGTAAAATAGAGCCTCGCATGCTATGGGGTCAAATGCCGCTCGAAAGTCAACAAAAAATGCATACAACTTTTTATATATTTTTTTTTTTATAAATTTTAGCAATGTTACTCGTAGTTAGTGCAAATATTTGGTCGACAGTAGATCAGTTTTCTCTTAAACCTACTCGAAACTTCGATAAATCTTCATTGTTTTTAACCCACTGAGTAGGGCTATTATACATAGATGAAAGCAGAAAAAAACTTTGCGGAAGTGTTTAGAAACACAGCCACCCTGTGGCTGACATGAACTGTTACCAATTTCACGTCGGTGTGTCTGCCAAACTACGAATAACAGCGCGCTGAGAATTTGACAGTTGTTAACTCATTTTATTGTCGATAAGCATGTGTAAGTTTTTTTTTTTCGCGTGTTTAGTTTTTGTTCGACAATGGAATTCAAACGTAATAGTGTTATTGCTCTTTTTTTGGCGGAAAATCACAACCAGTATTGTTCGTTAGCTGAAACATTTGAAAGTGAACAAAATGTTTTTGTATCGCACCATATGGTCCGAAAAAGAGAGCAACATCGTCAACAGTGATTCGGAGTGTGAAGGCCAAAATCGATCGAAATCCTCGGCGTAGCGGAAGAAACAGTTTTTCGATCAAAGAATGGCCACCATGAAGCAAGCGCCACCGTTTTTGATGGTTTGGGCGGCAGTGACTGCCGATTGTCGGTTTCCGTTCGTATTTTTGGATGCGTTGGTGGCGTTAAGATAAACGCGATGGTATACCGTGAAACTGTCTTCGAAACTGTGTTGAAGCCATGGGCACGCAAACATTTCGGTCAAAGACCCTGGACATTCCAACAGGACTCTGCACCTTTCCACAAAGCACGAGTAAATCAAGAATGGCTGCGACAAAAAGTTCCGGACTTCATTTCCTCGGCACAATGGCTATCGAATTCTCCCAAAGCGAATCCATTAGACTTTTCTGTCTGGGGCATTCTGAAGGCCAAGGTTGGCACTAAAAAATATCAAACAACAGACGCGCTCAAGTTAGCCGGGAATTAAAGCGCATTCTACAGATACATTCGTTTTCGTTTTTAGTGCATTTTTATTTTCGGAATTTATGAACTCTTAACAGCTAGACACAAAAAACGCTTAAAACTAGCTTAACTAACTTAACTATGTTATATACTAACTTAATGGCCCTATGCGGGCGCTCTAAGCTAAACCTAATGCTTAAGCTATGTCTTTCGACGTAACATAACTTAAAATATTTATTAAATCTATACATACAAATATTGAGAAACTAAGAAAAAATTTTGAAGCAAAAACTTAGTATATGAACTGAATTTTTTATAAAACTTACAAACTACCTAAAAACTACTTATTCTAAGGTACGTGATTAAACAAGCGAATTTTTTTTTTATATTTTTTTTTTTTTATAATTTGCGCGGGCCAAATGGGATATGAATACCATTAAATTATTTCAGTGCACTGAATAGATGACTGTTGAGATCAGGATTTGAACCGTGAACCAAGAGCGTGACAAGCGTTGATGTTACCACTACACCACGGCCACATATATATATACATATATATAGATATGTTGTATACCTTCATAATACATATAGTATACATACATATATACACATGTAAATATAAGGTTTTTTTTTTTTTTTTTTTTTTTAAAGTTTAAAACTTAAACCGACCTTAGAACTATGTAAGCCGGCCAGGCTCTAAAAAGCTACACCGACTATGGCCCTTGTGAGGCTACCCCGAATCAAAAGGAAACGACGAGGGAGTTCCCTCTCCGTCTCCGAGCCACCAGAATTTCTGGTGCTGTCTCACTACATCTGCCAAATCACGGCTTGATACCGCTCTACTAAACCGGAGACGCTCCGTGGTGCTGTGTGCGACGTGTCGGTCGTAGTTAAGTCGCCTGTCCGCAGCATTTCGGGCAACATGGTAGATTAGCGGCACCGCTACCCTATCCTGTATCAGACGTTCCCTATCTAAATATAGGAACGCCTCTGGGGGGATGAAGCCGTTAAGACGCACACTATGATACAAATCATTGGGGTAGTATGCCCCGGAGATCAGGTTATTCATCGAGGACATTGCTCTTACAGTGTGCCTTCGAATCATATTGACCAGGAAATTATCCACTCTGTTTATGTTCGCCCTATTATACAGGACCTCATTAGAATAGAATTTTATGTACTGGGACTCTGGTGTTCTGTACAACTGAAGACAAGCCCTAAGGCAAGCCCTCTCAAACACCCGAATCCTTTCCATCCAGCTTGATCCCACGTTGAACCACACGGGACATCCATATACGAGCATGGGCCTAATAAGGGCCATGTAGCAGATTACCTTCACCCTTGCGTCGAGTTGGCTGCTATAAAACAGTCTCTTTGTAAGGGCAAAAGCACCTCTGGCTCTGACCAGAGCAGCATCTATATTTTTGTTAAAATATAGATATTGATCTAGCCAGATCCCAAGGTATCTAACCACACTTCGACTCGCTAGTGGCTGCCCGTACTGTCCCACGATTGAGAACTTTCTCCAATTCTTTCTGGTATCCCTGGAGGCCCCAGATAACGACGTTCTAAACAGAATAGTCTCTGCCTTCTGGAAGTTGATCTTCAGCTTCCAGTCGTCGCAGTATATCCTGATTTTATCGAAATCACTCTGCAAGAGTATTGCAATGACCTCGATCTTTGGTCCTGACCTATACGCGATCAAGTCGTCTGCGTACGCAATAGCATGGGGAGGAGTTCCTACAAGATCACTCGTGTAAATGTTAAAGAGGATCGGCGAATTAACCGCACCTTGTTGTAGACCGTTTTTGATTTCGAACGTCCCAGCAGAAGTCACATTGCCATTTTTCACAATGAACTGTCTACTGGTGAGCATATTACAGAGCATGTACAGCAGTGGTTTATTTATACCCAGCCTGCTCAACTTGTAGAAGAGTCCTTCTAGCCATACGGTATCGAACGCCTTCTCCAAGTCAACCAGACAGGCACCCGTGCATTGTTTCTTGCTTTTGTTCCATTGGATATCCGATACCAGTTTAGACGCGGCATGTATTGTATCATGACCCGCCTTGAAACCGAATTGGTTTTCCGGAACTATATGCATGTCCTCAACCCACCTAGTCAGGGCTCTATTGACCACTTTTTCGAATACCTTGCTGATGTTCGGAAGGAGACTTATCGACCGGAGATTCGCCGGATTGGATGTATCTTTACCTCTTTTGGGAATAGGCTGTACCACCGCTGTTTTCCAATGCGCCGGATAATGTGCATTATTCAGCACATTATTAAATAGGGTAGTGTAAATGTCCACCGCTTCTGGAGGGAGATGTCGAAGCACAATGTTAGATATTCCATCGATACCTACTGATTTCTTCCTTCTCAATGAGTCGAAGATCGTTTGGAGCTCCACCTTCGATATGAACGGGGGATGTAACCCCTCATCGGCGACGACATTATTTGCCATGTTATCGTCATTGAACTCGGTAAAACCTATGTTCTCTGATCGCCAGTGCTCTATATCATTTCGAAGGTAGACGTTGTGCACAAGGACTCGATTTTCCAGGTCGTGGTTCGGGCAAATGGTATCATTCACCTTGTACACTTACTGGAAAGTCGCTCCTATAGCCTCTACTTTCTCCTGGGGATCTTCAATCATGAAAAAATTGTCATCATCGACAGCGTTCCCGGGATCTATGCCTGCTGTTATTAGTATTTGTTCGTTGTTCGTCGTTCAAGAGATCTTATGACACGGCAGGTCGTTTTGATTATTAATCCGAAAAATTTTATTTATTTGCGGGAACATACTCGGGTTGTTGGATTTTACAGCCCGAATTTTGTTGTTCCAATGCAGATTTACAGAGAGTCTGTAATTTTCTGTAATTAACTGTTGGAGATTTTTAATCAACGACTTCAGTGTCCTAACCTCCGAGTTTTGTCTGTCCGTAAACTGTCTGTACAAGGTTTTGAGTCTTGACAGAAGTCTACTTTTTTGTTGGTGTAGTGCGTCGATTGTTGCATTGCGGAATATGTCTGCGTTGTCAGTGTGTTGATAACGAGGTATCGTACTGTCCATCGTTCGTTTGATTGTCTCGTCCATTTGTCTTAGGTACCTGTCGATCTCCTCGTTTGACAGGTTCCTATTGGACGGTGGGTGGAGCGAATTCAAGGAGATTGCTCTTGTCATAGCTCTGGAGAAACGTGTCCAACGCATCCTACTGTAATTGTAGGGGTACGTTTGAACAAACTCGTCCAATTCCGCAATTTCGTTGGGAATTGTAATTTCGGCACTGAGTCCGCAATGGTCACTGTCATACACAAAAGTGTGTAGGCAGTTTCTCGTTTATCGGTTCGTGTTGGTCAGTTGTAACCGTACATCGAACAGCATAAGATCCAGATAGGAGCCGCTTCTAGGATACGACGGGCTATCTGTAGCTATCAAATCGAGTCTATACTCGACATTGTGTTGACCCCACCAATTGAATAGTAGGTTCCCCCTAGAATTTGGTATGTTATTTCCCCAATCGCTGTGTTTGGCGTTTAAATCTCCGGCAATGAGGAAATAATTCTCCTCCGACTCCAGCCTTAGACATCGAAAAAGTGTCTCGAGCTCTGTAATAAATGACGTAGTTTGAGTAGAACCAGATGCGTAGACCGCGACCATGTACATCCTCTTTCCACTACGGAGAGCAATGCACACGATACATGCTTCCAGCTCCTGGAATCTCCGCACTTCACCGCTGTACACGGTCTTATGTCGTAAGTCTTTGTGAATGAAGATCGCAACACCTCCTCCTTGAGTAGAGTCGGGTCGGTCTCTTCTTATAATATTGTATTTATTATGGCTCAGTTTGTGTTTCTGGGATAGCTTAGTTTCGCTAACCAAAAGCACATCAGGGCTTTGATCTTCTAACAACTTAAAAAGTACGGTTCTTCGTACGGTTTCTCCGCCATCGTATCCATTACGACTGGAGGTGCGCTAGGCCCGGCAGAAATGCGTAGATCTGGTCCACCCGTTTCGCCTGCTCTTGTAACTGCCGCTGAAGCTGGTTCATTTGCCCTTGAATAGAGAGCAAAATAGTCAGCAAATCATTCTGAGCCTCAGGTGCTTTAGGCACTGGGGCCTGTGCGGCAACCTTCGGTTGTTGTTGTACAGTGTTTCTCCGGCCTGACGCCATTTGGGCGTAGGTCCATTGGGGAGTAACGGCTGGTGTTTGACTAGAAACAGGTGGACGCTTGACTTCGACTTTCTGCTGACGAGCCAGGTTTACTTTTTTCATGTACTGGAACTTAGGACAACCCCGATAGTTTGCGGTGTGTCCCGAGTTCCCACATAGTGCACACGAGAGTTGGCCTTTATCTGCCGCCCCATCCTTACCCAGGGAACATTCCTCTGCTTTGTGGTTCTTTCCACACTTTACGCATCGAGGCTGCATTTCGCAGTTCGACGCGGCGTGCCCGAACCTTTGGCAGCGAACACATTGTAAAATGTTATCGCTCCTCTTTACTTTTTCCCATTTAACAACTTGGTAGTCTAGGACATTAATACTCCTTAGACCATCCAATTTGCTGTTGGGAGTTATCTGAACAAGGAAGAACGGTAATTTCCGCTTCTCCCTTTTGGCCTTTGCTGTGGTGAACGGCTTGACTCCTACGAACTCAAGACCGTCGCACTCCTTCTCTTTCAGCATCCTAAGGAGCTCTCCCGGTTCGATAGACGGATCTATCCCCCTCAGTAGCATAGTTTGCAACTTTTCCCCCTTCGGGGTGAAGGAGAAGAACTCCGTCGTCGTTTCCTTTAATAAACCTTTTATTTTTTTTGTACTGGTCCACTGTATTACAGTGGATAGTATGCCTATCTTCATTAATACGTTTAATAAAAAAGTTATTGCCTATGGCCGACTTACATAGCTCAATGGTGTCTTTTAATTCCATCTTGAAGGTGTTGATTGGTGGCACCTTCTCCTTTGCACTCTTCTGCTGCTGATGTTGTTGTTGTTGCTGGTCTTTCTGTTGATGTTGTTGTTGCTGCTGATTCAGTTTTTGCTGTTTTTGTTGTTGTTGTTGCCGCTGCTGCTTAGCTGGCAACTGTTTTTGTTGTGGCTGCTTTGTTGGCAGCTGTTGATGTTGTTGTTGCTGCTTTGCTGGCAGCTGGTTTTGTTGCTGTCGCGTTGCAGGCAGTTGTTGTTGCTGCTGCTTATCAGGAAGCTGTTTTTGTTGTTGTTGTTGTTGTTTTTTCTGCGACTGGCTATCTTCTACTCTTCTGGCTGTCTGTTTAGCCTTTATGGTTAGCACCCTCTGCTGGAGCTGCCGTATGCTTTCGTTTATAGCCTCCATCTCTTCGTCCTCATCCTCGGACTCGGAGGCCGCTAACATGGCGAAG
The DNA here is from genome assembly GCA_963082735.1 of Pocota personata. NCBI lineage: Eukaryota > Metazoa > Arthropoda > Insecta > Diptera > Syrphidae > Pocota > Pocota personata. The sequence goes on along the minus strand of OY720429.1, from coordinate 62,867,825 downwards.
CTATTGCTACCACCTTTGTAGCAATTTTTTCCACCGTCCGAGCCGAATGTACATTTGTCTGCTACTGCTGCTGCTGTTGTTGTAGACGGCGCCCCCACCCTCACTTCTCCCGGCAGTTTTTCAGTCGAAGCTGATAGGGAGGGGCGCTTGCCTTCGTAGGGAGTCAGCCTATGCTTCCTCCTCCTCTTTACTGTAGTGCCACTTTCTACAGCTGCCAAGTGGCTTTCACTGTCGGCCTCATCGGCCGATGTTTTTACGTCCACTACTCCCGCTATGGGAAGCAGGGACCGTTCGCTTTTTTTCATTAGGTACCTCACTTGTTATTGTTTTTTATGTCAAAAAAAAAAAAAAAAAAAAAAGTTTATTCCGGTGGGAATTGAACCCGAACGACTTAGGTCACTAGTCGCTAACACTACCACTGCGCTACCGCGGCGCTCGATGAACCACTGTCTATTTTTTTTTACTTGAAATCGCGCGACAATTACAAGAGAAGCCGAAACACGTGTGATCTCCACAAAGGTCTGTGAACGACTGATTCTACAGATACACTTGCGTACAGCGTGACATACATTTTTTGACCGTGTCAAGGAAATTGTTTGTGCCAAAGGTGGCTATATAGAAAATATTAATTAAATCCTTGAATTTGAATAAATTTCGAACATTTTTTTTTTTGGATTCCATAAAAAATATTCACATTTAAAAAAAAAATCAGCTATTTGAATTAGTAACAGTTCATGTCAGCCACCCTGTAGTTGATGTCAATTCTCACAACTACAACAAATGTTATTCGAGCTCTGATTATTGGAGTAATCCTTCATCGCAACCCAAAATTTGTTATGTTTTCCACAAAAAAAAAAAAATAAGATAACATAAAAAAAACCCAAACCTTCCTTCTTAGATGTCGTCGAAACACTATCTTTGTTTATTTGCTGGAATATTTCCCTTTTTTTTTAGTTACATAATTTGTCGGTTTTATTTTTATTGTTAATTGTAGCAATAATATGTTATGTCTTTCACGGAAATTTTTTTTATACGTTTTTATTAATTTAATTCATTTACACTTACATGCTAGACAAAAACGCTTAAAACTAGCTTAACTAACTCAACTATCTTATTCTAACTTACTGGCCCTATCCGGGCGCTCTAAGCTAAATTTAATCCTTATTATCCTTTCGACTTAATGTATTACTTATTACTATTTTATTTGAATAACAATTATGACTAAGAAAAATCTTTTATTTTAAAAAACTTATCGGTGCTATTTATTTGATCTTGTATATAATATAAAACTTAAATGCTACCTTAAAATAAGTCATAACCTAACTTAACTGCATGCATAATCAAATATACACTTTTTTTTATAATTTTTTTACATATCCAAGTACTGTGTGTTATTTTTTTTTTCCGTATAAATAAACTTAAACTACCTAACCTAGATGCCTAAAAACAATGTAAGTCGGCCAAGGCAATAAATATTTCGACCAACTTTGCCGCACTGCATCTACCCCGGATCAAAAGGGATCGACGAGGGAGCTCTCTCTACTAACCACCAGAATTGCTAGTGCTGCTTCTTCACATCTTTGATATAGCGCCCCGATACCGATCTACTGAATCGGAGACGCTCCTCAGTGCTCTGTGCGACGCGGCGTCTCGGCTGTAGTTGAGCCGCCTGTCCACAGTTGCCCGGGTAACGTGGAAGATTATCGGCACCGCTGATCTATCCTGGATCAGACCTGCCTGATCGAAATAGAGGAATGCTTCTGGGTGACAAAGCCGTTAAGGCGAACCCTCTCATAGTACCTATGCTTGGGGTAATAAGCCCCGAAGATCAGGTTATTCATCGAGGTCATTGCTCTTGCAATGTGCCTTTGAGCCATCTTGACCAGGAAATTGTCCACTCTTATCAGATTCGCCCTGTTGTATAGGACCTTATTAGAATAGAATTTTATGTACTGAGACTCTGGTATTCTGTACAAGTGAAGGCAAGCCCGAAGGCAGGCCCTCTCAAACACCCGAATCCTTTCCATCCTACTTGCCCTCTGTTGAACCACACGGGGCATCCATATGCGAGCATGGGCCGAATGAGGGCCGTGTAGCAGATTACCTTTACCCTTGTATCGAGTTGCTTGCTATAAAAAAGCCTCTTTGTAAGGGCGAAGGCAGCTCGGGCTCTGGCCAGAGCAGCAACTACATGTTTGTTAAAATATAGATATTAGTCTAGCCAAAGTCCAATGTATCTGACCACGTTTTGACACGCAAGTGGACGCCCGTGCTGTCCAATTATAGAGAACTTTCACCAATTCTTTCCGGTATCTCTTGAGCCCAGAGACAACGGCGTTCTCAATAGAATGATTTCCGACTTGTGAAAGTTGATCTTCAACTTTCGCAATATCGCTGAATCTTATCGTACTCGCTCTGCAAGAGTGTTGCAATGACGTCGATCTTAGGTCATGATTTGTACGCAATCAAATCGTCTCCGTACGCTATTGCATGCTGAGGAGATTCTACCAGATCAGCCGTGTAAATATAGAAAAGGATCGGTGAATTAACCGCACCCTGTTGCAGACCATTTTTAATATCGAACGTCCCAGCAGAAGTCACATCGCCATTTTTCACAACGAACTTTCTTCTGGTGAGCATATTAAGAAACTAGCAGTGGTTTGCTTATGCCCAACCTGCTCAACTTGTAAAAGAGCCCTTCCAACCATACGGTATCGAAGGACTTGTCCAAATCAATCAGGCTGGCACCCGTGCATTGGTTCTTGCTTGTGTACCATTGGATATCCGATATCAGTTTAGACGCGGCATGTATTGTATCATGCCCCGCCTTGAAACTGAATTGGTTACTTATCCGTAACTATATTATTGTTCTCAACCCACTTAATCAAGGCTCTATTGATCACTTTTTCGAAGGAGACTTATCGACCGGAGATTTGCTGGATTGGAGGAGTCCTTTCCCCTTTTGGGGATCGGCTGTACCACTGCTGTTTTCCAATGCTCTGGATAATGGGTATTATTCAGTGCATTGTTGAACAGGGTGGCGTAAATTTCCACCGCTTCTGGAGGAAGATGTCGAAGCACAATGTTCGATATTCAATCGATTCCCACAGATTTCTTCTTTCTCAACGATGCAAAGATCGTTTGGGGTTCTACCTTCGATACGAACGGGGGGTGAACCTTTTCATTAGCGATGGCATTGTTTGACAAGTTTTCGTCATTGAAACCGGTAAAACTAGTATTCTCTGATCGCCCGTGCACTATATCATTTCGAATTTAGAAGTTGTGTATAAGTACTCTATTCTTCAAGACGTGGTTCGGGCGAATGCTAGCATTTACCTTGTACACATCCTCGAAAATAGTTCCAATGGCCTCCACCTTCTCCGACTACAAAAAAGTCGTCATTATCGACAGCGTCCAGATCTATTCCTGCTGCTGTAAGTAAGCGTTCATTGTTAGTTGTGCGGGGATTTTCAGACACTGAAGGTCGTTGAAATCGTTCCGTTGATAGCCAGAATCTTGTTGCCCAGTGCAAATTAGCCGACCGCCTATAATTTGCTCTAATTAGTATTTGGAGGTTCTTTATCAACGATTTCCTAACCTCCGAGTTTTGTCTGTTAGTAAATTGGCTATACAAATTTTTTAGTCTTGTAAGCAGTCTACTAAGGACATATTATTCATGCTGCAATGTCCAAGTGAAAAATTAACAAATTTAAATCACTTTGTCCGCTCTGACTTGGTCATTATGTACAAAACCTACATTATTAACATAGTGTATAAATATATGTATGTATATATATAGTATACGTACTAATATGTATGTACATATATACATTCATATTTTTATTGACTTTTTTTGACGTAGTTCAGCTAATCCTCGTCAATGTTGAGCTCGACCATGTTTATAAATTATTGCAAACATAGTCTTGTGATTCTTTCACTGGATGCATCTTTGCGTAAAGCTTTTGTGAAGAACAGAGAGCAGGTCATCTGTGCAATTTCATATCCAATTAGCCTTTATTCCGATTTTATTTCAGTGTTTGCCTAAAGCAGTGGTACAGACGAAGGATTACAAATCGGTACCATAAAAGTTAAGGCGAGTAAAATAAAAAAAAATTAAAGTCGACTTTTTTCCTCAAGACTTTTTCTTATGACTTTTTCTTATGGTTCCGTCATAGAGGATGGTATATGCGAAAAGGGATAGAATATGGTTTTGTAAGAACTGGAGACCCGAATCTTTAGTTCTAAGTTACAGACGAATTATTTAATGCATATTTTGCAAGAACTACTAATTACTATTCGCTATGGCTATTATTTAGAGAACATTCGTCATTTGTCAGTTTATTTATTAACTCTGTGCCTGTATTGAAACTACGAGTATACGTATATGTACTGTAGATATCACAGAGATATTTAGGACTATTAGTATAACAAATATTGACGTTAATGTATCCTTTTCCAATTTCAATGGCATCGAAACTATCCAAACTTATCAGAAGTAGTAGCCGATCAACATCTTCCTCAACCATAATTACAGAACCTCAGTTGTCCTTTTATAACTTAGGACCGGATTTAACTTATGAAAGGGTTATCCTGCAGTTTTCATTTAATTTGTTAGAATTAAGATGAGAATATTTTAATGTTGGTGGTTGGCAAGGAACTTCTCATGTGAAGGAAACCATTGTCATCAAATAAATTATTGAAAGAAACCTTCCATTACAATCACTAGTGGTAACTGTAATAAGGAATTACAGTCTTGTCTTTGTTGTATTTATTTATTTACATATTTACTCACGACTTTAATAATCAATAGGCTTCGAACAATTCAGAACAAATTCAGTAAAAAAAACTAACTACATTCAATAATGGAATTAACTTAAGGCTAACAATGGTAACGACTTAAATTGATATCTGGTCACAGAAACATCTAAGTTAGTATATACGAGTACTATGTTAAATAGCTTACAATACTAGGAAATAGATTCACATAGACCATACACGGTAGAATAAGATACGTCAAATAAAAATGGCCTCTGTCTGAGAGCTCTGGAAGGAGCATATAAATTTAAGTAAATAAACAAATTTGAACTATCGGCCGTTGCACATAACAAATCACGAATAAATATAACACTGAATGTTTTTTCTTCTCGTTTCAAAAGATTCCATTTCCAACAAAATACATTTAGATCGATAGAAGTGATGAACATTGGGAGCATTATCGCGAAAAAAAATAACGCAAAGCAACACGTACAAAATTCTTTCGCTCTCGTTCAATACTATCAATATTGTTTTGAGCAATAGGATTCCAATACAAAATTCCAAAATAGGATTTACTGATATATTATAATTGTTGGTCCTAAACATCGCAATGAAGAAGACGTCAATTGTCTCTCATATTGGCGAAGTTGTCAAGGGTAATCAAAGATATTAACGCACCCGGCGCTGCCTGACCAAAATATCCTACAGCGTAAAATCTCTTCAAAAACTAGGCACTGAAATCCCAGGCAATTTGTTTTCAATATCGGAATTGAAAGTTTTCTACTCTCAGAGTTGCGAAGTTATAGGTACATATGCAATTGTTATTACGAGTACTACTTATTTTATTCAATTAATTACTTAATCAATTACTATTATTAATGCCGTGGCTCGGTGGTTAACAGTGCGATCACTTAGCGGGGGACTCAAGATTCGAGTCCCAGAAACACACAAAGAAAAGTTATTTTCACGGTCTCATCTCACGTGAACAATTGAAAAAAAATGCCCTTCGGAAATCACACGGTTTCTTTAAATGCAGGCTTTCGCGGGTAAGTGTACTTCTAATTAGGTTTCGTTTTGATACTCCCACTGACTTACGTAACATTTCCATCTCCATAACTGTCATTTTGTCTTTATAACTATTTTTCATAAATCGTCCAACATTACGATGCATACGATCGCATTTTTCGATCACAAAAGGATGCGCAGTATTCGCGACATTTTAACCGTCGCACAATCATTCGATGTGCAATATCGTCATCCCAATTTCCGTGATCACTACCGATTAAGCCCAGATAAACGATAACTCCATTTAACAGGATATGTCAGGTTTGCAGGTTTGGGAAAATGAGAATGCAAATGTTTTGTTTTCGTGTGGCTAATTCTCAAAATATTATCTCCAACGATAAAGATGATATTTTTTTTTTCTTTAATTTGCACGCGCCAAAGGGGATATGAATAGGGTGGCCGTGGTGAAGTGGTAACATCATCGCTTGTCACGCTGTTGATTCACGGTTCGAATCCTGATGTCAAGAATCATCTATTTATTTCGCATGAAATAAATAAAAAAGTCGATCACTTGCGAAAAGCTAAGTCAACTCTACTGTGAAGGCATAACACTGGCAGTAGGGTGGTCATATGGCTAAAATGCAACTTGATCGCGATGATGACATCAGGAGGACGGAAAAAAATACTGCGACATAAGCAACGTCAATAATAGCTAAAACAATCAAAATACTCCCCAGTTATCTGGACAGTCACCCTTGGAGTTTACAGAAACTTAATA
>OY720429.1:62840051-62861087 GCA_963082735.1 Pocota personata | reverse complement strand
ATATGATCTTCACATCGGATCTTAGATACTTGGAGTAAAAAAGACGTTTGAGCGACATAAATGCCGCCCTTGCTTTTTGTAACTGTATATTTACGTGCTCATTGCAGTACAAAAACTTGTCTAAATGGACACCTAAATACTTCACAACCATCTTCGACTCAATGCGAAGACCACTGGAGCTCGTTATTTGCAGATTTTTCCAATTACGTCTCAAATCTGAATTACCGCGTCTTACAGGGGTGCGGAACAATATGATTTCACATTTAGCCTCGTTTATCTTCAGCTTCCATTCTGAGCAGAATACTTTAAGCTTATCAAAGTTGTTTTGGAGTTCACTTTGGATGTTTTGTATTTTCGAACCACTTGCATACAGAATAACGTCGTCAGCAAAAGCTAGCGAATTACCCAAGCCCCTGAGCATTTCAGAAACGTAGATATTAAATAAGAGCGGTGCTGTGACTGTACCTTGTGGGAGGCCATTAGTAGCATTAAAAACTTTAGTCGTCGTGTATCGTCTATCTGTTACAACAAATTTCTTCTCGTACACCATAGATGCAATCATCTTCACAAGATGATTCGTAAATTCATATCGTAAAAGTTTGTATAATAACCCGTCGATCCAAACCGTGTCGAAGGCTTTTTCGATATCCACTAGGCAGGCAGCTGTACTTCTTTTGGCATTTAGATTCCAATTAACATCTGAAATCCGTTTTGTTACAGCATAGCACCGCCGAATGATTTCTTTTGAACCCAAATTGGTTCCGCGGTACAATCTCCTTTCTTTCGCACGCGAACAAAATGGACTTACTAATAACTACTTCAAAGACCTTCCCAATATTAGGCAGGAGACTGATTGGCCTATAGTTGGAAGGATCAGAAGGATCCTTCTTCTTTTTTATTATTGGAAAAAACCTTCGATGTTTTCCAATAACTCGGGAAGTAGCAGTTGTTTAATAAATTATTAAATAAAACGCAGTATTGCCGTATGATTTCGTCCGGTATATGCTTTAGGACAATATTGGGAATGTTATCTAAACTACTTGACTTTTTATTATTCAGTCGACTGAATATGTATGTAAGTTCGCCTAAGGTTGTAAAGTAGTTGTCAGTCTGTTCAGCTGTGAGTTGGTCAGCTTTTAATCTCTCAGAAAATCTCAAAAGGGTTCCTGTTTCGTTATTGTGAAATCTGAACAATTCGTCATTTACTTCGCCAGTTCTGCAGCTAGGGAGTACGCTAGCATGATCAGATTTAGCTTATCCATCCCACTATCTATCACAAAATGATTATCGATAATGGGGCAGTGTTGGCTATTAATCTCTGCCTGGGACAGAAGCGACTGAGAAGACAGTGGGAACTTTCAGTTTCGGTATTTTGACAGTGGTACGAGGCTTGAAGGTTTGGTTAATTTTAGGAAACATATTCCTGGAGTCAGACTTCAAAATGTTCTCGGCACGTTGCCGCCAGTAATCGTTGACACTATTCCGAAACTGCTGGCTTAGCAGTGTCCTCACATTTCTCAGGAGAGTTTTCAACCTTGCAGCTTCATGTTGGTGACCCGCTGGTAGTCAAACCGACAAACACTTAAAAAAAGATGAAAACATAAAACAAAAAACACAACACTGTCTCTTAACATTTACATACACTTTTAAACAAAAAAACAAATTTCGCCTATGGTGGAAAAAAAAGAAGAGCCAAATTGCAAATCTCTCCACACCTATCCAATATCCACTATTTGTCCGGGATTGTTTATTAGCAAATAAATACTTATTCAGAGCTAGCGTTTATATCTAAAGACAATGTCTCTTTATTCAATCCAAACCTAAATCTGATTACAATTATGTCTTATGTTTCTATTTATAACTAAGAGTTGTTAATTCATCAATTAGTATTGATGGGAAAGTATTCCAGGCGAAATTCTAGTCTCGGCACATGCATTCGAAATAACTATTGTACAAGCTAAGATATTTATAGCTGAAGATGATTTGGGATTTGTGAATCTTCTTCCCAGTTTTCGTAATAATTGTAACTTTATTGTCACGTAGGACCTTTTCTTTCATAGACAGAGATTTCTGTTTACCATCGCGGCGTTTGACTGCTGCATAAATTATTTCCCCGGGCTGATAGGTTTTCGGTGTATCTCTTTTACGATTTTCTCTGTTATTTCTCCTCCTTTGGTTTCTTCTGATAAACTCGGTTAGGCCTTCATTCACTTCAAATTGGAAGTCAATAAAATTGCAGTAGTTGATCCGTTGATTTCTTTCAAGGACTATGTCACTTAGTTTTCTCTTCGTAACAGAGTGAATGGTATTAATATAGCGATCAACTGCTATATCCATAAGAAAGCTGTGGATATAGCAAACCTTGACGTCAGTCCGGTTATTGTTTTCGAAGGTACTTGATTATTTCTATGATAGTCAAATGAACTCTCTCCACTGTTACGTTGACCTCGCTTTTCTGGCGTGGTGTTAGATAGATCTAATGGTTGATCGAAATGATTGGGCTTACGAAGCTATTCTCATTATCAGTTACCGTAAATTGAGGCATAGTAAAATTGTGCAATATTTTAATTATCTTCTTCCTTAAATAGATGGCTGTTTTTTCCTCGATGTGGAAGAACTTGGCAAATTCCGAGAATTTGTCTACACAAGTAAATTTTTCCCGATCCATTTTAAATATGTCCATATGAACTATTTCTGCGGGATATGGAGGGTTAGGTATATCCGGAAGCTCACATTTTGAAGGGAGTCTGTCGTACTTATTTATTTTACACATTTCGCAGGCCCTCGCAACTTTCTTTATAGGTCTGCTCATTTTTGGGAAGCAATACCTGTTCTTTGTTTTCCTGATGATCGTGGCGAGCGCTGTAGTGTTCCTCTCGGATAACTCTTATCTTGTTCTCCTCACCGCTCAGGTCTTTCACTAATATCTCTATGTTTTTCAAACTTTGAATTTGCTGAAGTTTTCCTTGTAGATGTCCTAAAGAAAGAGAATGCTTCTGGTATTCTGATCCCATTAAGTATGTTCGGGTTTAATTTTCCCTTCAGAGTCTTTGTTAAGTTTTCTGTCATTATTTTCGGGAAGCGTACGTAATTCCTATGGAAGGTACGATGGGGTTCTTCATACGCATGCATTTCGCATCCTTCTGAGATGACTAATTGATTCCTGAATACGTTATGTTCAATTGTGCTTCGTATTGTGGAATCAAATTTGAACTTTCCTCATTAGCATTGTACATGGTTTGTGAATCTAATGTTAGCCTTGTTGGCTTCTAATTTTAGTCTAGAATCTTTAATTTCTAGGTTGTTGACTTGAACCGAGTTCTTCTCCTCCAAAGTAATTTGTATGCCTGAGGTGATCACCAAGTTTTTTTTTTCCTGTTCTCCAATTATTTAAGTATATCTTCGCCAATAACACCATCAAACGTTTTCAGGTCAGGCAGAACTATAAAGTCCTGAATGGTGTCATGTCTTTGCCTTTTCGAAGAATTTCCCAGACAACTTCCTATCTATTTGTATTTCACCCGGGCCGGTTTCGCACAGACAGCTAGTTCAGGTCTTATGAAATTCTTATTTACTCCGGTGTCAACGAGAAATATAAGGAATACTGGATAGACACCTTTCATAAGTCAGAAAATCTAGCTGTTTCAGTTGGTTCTTCCTCTAGTTCGTTTGTATCATAGCCGCGATTTCGGGCGTGCTCCTGCTTCCCGTTAGTATTTGTTCAGGTATTGTTCTACTTCCCCAGTTTCCGTATAAAATAATCTCTGTTGTTTTAAACGATGGTCGTCTGAATGATTTTCAAATGGGTTATGCTGATTGCAGGACTGGTACGGGCCGGATTTTCCACGTCGGTTTGGAGTTGGTCAATTTATGTAGTTAGCCTGTCTTGATTGAACTGATTGGTCCACGGACATGTGTGCTGGCTTTGGTCCGGTCGGTCCAGGTGGCAGAAGATAATTTTTCTGAGGCCATGGTTATTGGTACTAGTTTTTTTAATGTTGGTTATGCTGAATGTTATAGGCCATATTGCTTTGTGGCAATGGCAATGGTCTATATGGAGGTGGTGTCTTTTATCGCTCCTGTTCAAGGGTGGCCGTGGTGTAGTAGTAACATCATCGCTTTTCACGCTGTTGGTTCATGGTTCAAATCCTGATGTCAAGAATCATCTATTTATTTCACATGAAATAAATAAAAAAGTCGATCACTTGCGAAAGCTTAGTCAACTCTACTGTGAAGGCATAACACTGGCAGTAGAGTGGTCATATGGCTAAAACGCAACTTGATCGTGAAGATGACACCAGGAGCATGAAAAAAAATACTGTGAATCATAAGCAACGACAATAACCGCGAAAACACAGTTATCTGGACAGCCACCATTGGAGTTCACTGAAACTTAACTACCACCTGAGTTTTAAACCAACTACACCAATCTGTCTTTCTCTCTGTCTTTTCCACAAAAACGCCCGTGTCCTAAAAATTAGTATAAAGGTATTCATATCCCCTTTAACACGTGCAAATTATAAAAAAAAAAAAAAATATATGTATGTATGTAGGTTGCGCTAGTATCAGAGTTACTGGGGCAGTTATGTTGTAATTAGCTTTCGCATGTAACGCTATACTCGTGTAATTCAGGTTCTGAATTTCTAAGCACGATGCTTACGCCTGTGGTAGCGATTTCGACTTTTGAACGATTAATATTTTAGAGAATTCGCCCTTCAACCCTCTTATGAAGACATCCAGAGCTCGATTTCGAGGGTGTTCTAATATCCCTTTTATCGGCATAGTGTAATCATAGGCACGTTTTAATAGCTGACCGATCGTCACTGAATATATTGTATGAAATAAGGGCGACCCCTTATTTTCTGATGAATATTTTGCAAAATAGCCCAATAGATTGACTTTTTCTTACACGTTGTTTTCAACGTTGCAGGATACATACTATCCCGTGTTCCAGTGTTGCTATAACTGAGGCAGCGGGGTTTGCTGTGGTTTCTAATGAAGCTAGCTTTCGTTCTATTTCCTTGGTTCTTTTAATTTGGGCATTCATTGCCTTGAATTGTCGCTTCCATTCTTCCAAATTATAATGGTTTATATACTAATTTGCTTTTATTAGGTTTTGTAGTAACTTAGTTATATTAATAATTTGTGGTTGTGTGGCAATATTCGGTGTACGATTTCTTCCTTTCGGTCAATGATAACTTAGTATTGATTAGTATTTATTTAATAGTATTCTGTGCTTTTGGGTTTATTTGAACAACTAAAATTAGTTTCTACTACAAATGGTTTTATTAACTCAACAGTTAGTGTATTTCAATTTGAGATTTCAGATGCACGTTGATCAATATAGTGTTAATCAGTATATTTCAATTGAGATTCAAGTAATGGACTTACAAGAAGATTATGATGCTGATCATATCTCTTTGGGTTCTTCGAGTACGAGATGCTGAACGCTTGGTCGAAAGGTGGTGATCGTCTGCTTCCGCTGACTAATTGAAGCTTTTTCTGCTTGGTTCACAATCCGTATATGGATCAATACGATTGTGAATTCATCCATACGACACACCTACAGTCTCTGCTACTTTGCGCTTTTTCGTTCGGCGATGAATCACATAATGGGCCTTTTCAACGATTTCCTCAGTAACCACGTCTGCCATGCGGCCTGTTCGCTCCTCATCCAAAACAGATGTACGGCCATGTTTAAATTCGTTGAACCAATAACTCACGGTTGTCAAAGATGGTGATGGGTCCCCATAGACAACATCCAACTTCGATTTTATTTTCTCACGCTTTTCCATCGTATCGAAAAACACTAACAACGTTTAATTCAAATGGCTGTCAAGGCAAATCTAACCTATGAATCAATCTAAAACTTGGTATTGCGTTGTTTAAAAGATGGTAGTTCACGATGGTAATGCAGACTTTTCTCAGCAACGCCACCTGTCTTCGAACACGTGTACTTATTGATTCAGCGTCGTACTTAATTACTTTTGGGGGCTGTATAATGTGAAGCATTTGGCATGCAAGTGAACGTTATATCGTTGACAAATGATGATGGTGAGCTTGTGGCATGACATTGCTTGTTATGACGACATTTTCCGTCAGGTGAACGTACCAAATGGGTTCGAACTCATCGGTCCGATCGTTACCTTCTTCAGATGCGGTGACCAAGTAGCGAGTGACTTCACTGCGATAATCGATTTGCAATGGAGGCCTCAATGATTTTTTTTTTTTTTGATTGGCGATACAACAGCTCAACTTTCAAGCATTTACAACAGCTGTATTGAGACAGCATTTTCAATCAAATCGACATCACCCATGTACCAATTGTATATGTTGATCAAATGTGGTTGTGGCACTGTGTTTGTTTTTTAGCCTTACGATGTTATCTGCGAGCGCTTTTCATTGGCCCCTAATATTTGGGGTTCGTGACCATGATCACGTCTGCATTGTCAGCCCATCGAACCAATAGTATTTCGTTCGTATTATCGAATTGATTGTCGAATGCAATACTACTTGTGCACCAAGTCAGATTATTCTATCATGTGCGACTGATGCCCCACTATATGGAATTGCTGAATACAGATAACCATCGCTGGAACACAAGCACCAATACTTGAATGCAAAATGTATTGGTTTGCTACGGATAAACATTTTGCAGGAATATCTGCCAAAATACGAGTACAGCACCAATTGTTCATCGATTGAAAGATGAGTTGTGAATATTCCAAACTGCACAAATTGTCCATTCAAGATGCTTATGAAACGACGTACTTTGGCGAAGCGATCGGTTGTTGCATAGATGAAGGAATCGTTTGATCGTTTTGAATATGCCCTTGCTCATTGGTTGTTTTATAATCGGAATCCCTAGATTCGCTTGAACTGACCAGTACGAATCAATGTGTGGCAACTTATAATACCCAAACGAAAGCAAAATTCTAAAAAATCATTTTATTTCGAACAAATCGACCATCTCATCCTGCATAGAGGTTAGTGATATCGACTTTTTGTAGACTGATTTGGTCGTCGAGAAGCAATTAATAGCTCACGCGGGGATTTTTCATCAACTTTCTCCATCATAGCATTTACGGTCTCGTCCAATGCTACATCTTCCACATCTTTTGTGCAATTTATTTTTTTCGGCTTTTTCGATTTCGGCATACCGAAATCAAGCAACGACTCCCTACCCATACTCGCGTTGCCAAGAACAATTGCAGTTGCATCAGTCGATGTGGATGGTTCGTCTTCGTCGTGCCTGTGCTTACATTTGTTCAATTCCATTCGAGGGGAGCAGCGTCATCGACTTGTGACTCGAATTCAATTACAACCTTTCCAGCGATATCATTGTAGAGACAGATTTGGGTATGATATCGTCGTTTATCAATCCTTCATCGCTGGTTCCATCGACTGTTGCATTCGACCTTCATCATTCTCGTCATCGTTCCACGATTCCATAATATTTTGGATTTCCACTATATTCAAATATTGCAAGCGACTCATTGTGCTGTGAAATATCGAAATAAATTAAATCAAAACTTGACGAAATGACAAAATCATGCACATATCATATATATTACTAACAGCAGTAAAATAGTATGAAAAACAAGAAGAAAAGTAAATAAACAGATAAAATGATGCAAATTCGATTCCTCTGTATGTATCCACGCGTCTTTCTTTGTTGATGCCAAAAAACAAATGGCAGCTGCACATAGGAAATGTCACAAAATACTCAGCGTGCGATGACAACTGACTTTCGACATATGATATAGAGCTTCCGGCCAATGGTCGATTTTTCAACCACCTACTTCCGCGGCTACCTATCATATATTCAATATGCAACAATTGGCCAGGTGATGAATGTTTTGTAAAGTTTGAACTTTTGGCATGTATTCCTCGTCATTCATTTGAATTTTAATAGTAATTTTAATTTCATTAAAATAGCTCCAAAAAATGTGTTAATTTAAAGTCAAGTTTGTACCAGGTGCAAGTAAGCCAATCGCGGTAAGCGAAACATATTTGAAAAGCCAATGGACCAAGCTTTATTTTGACACAAGCTTTACGAGTATTTATATCCCATCGCGATATTTTGCATAAAAGGTGAAATAAAAGTTTTTGAAATTTGCTCCGCGGCCGAAAATGGGTGAAAGCTATTTATGGTTTTAGTTATATTGAAAATTTTACCAGAATCCGTGACCTCTTAGTAAAGAGATGTCATTGCGTTTGAACCAAAATGTTCCCAGTCCCATGCCCACTTTATTAAGAATGGGTTTAAAGATATGAGATTGGCTATCATAGGATGGGTTTCAGACGGATTATAACTTTTCCGTAACTTTTTATTTTCTGCAAATTTAACTGAAACTAAATTTGAGCCAATGAAAACCAGTCTTTATGAGCATATGTAAGTAAAACAGCCTATAAATTGTAGTCGAAAATTCCACTCAATTATCATTATATTCATGTATTGACACACTGTTCATTGTATTAATTTGGTTAAATCAATTAACAATCGTATGATGTAACTGCAACAACTGTTTATTCTTTGAGTATAAAACTTGTCAATCAAAAATAAAGAGCGAGAGTTTTAAGTCAACCGTTGAACGGACAGCATCTTCTTTTATTTTCATCCACTTGGCCTATTCTACAAAATTTATTTAGAAAGGCATTGGAATAAGTTAAACTTGTCACACTTTTTGATCTCATTCCTTTTCGTAGCTGAAAAATTACACAATTGTTGTACTAGGGAACTTGGTCCATTTTTGGTTTGTGAAATATCAATAAATTGCTGCAAATATTAGGCACGGATTTATACCTGCTGTAGTAACAAAGTAAATTCTAAACTTACTCGTATTTCCATTACAAAAATAATCTTATGTATGGACAATTTGCTAGTATTAAATATTGAATGACGTGTCCAATTGAAATAAAATAAATGACTCCGGAAATTTACCAATGCATTTAGAATTGTATGACGCATGATCACATGATGCCCATTTAAGGAAAAACCTAATTTCTGGATTTCTTGCTTTGACTACACCCAAAGAAATAATACTTCTGCCCCAAATTTTGGATTTCTTCTTGGCAGTACCTGAATGCCTTCTGCACTAATTTTTTGGAATCACATTTAAAAGGCAATTTCATTTATTTTATTTTTTTCTATACCCTAAGCACTACATCTACTCGTAAAACAATATTTTTAAGGAGAAAAGTACCTTTCAGGTTTTGATGCCTTCCATTATAATAGAACACCCGTGACCCTCAAATTTGATTTTCTTTGTATAAACAGCAAGTACTGCCTCTGTACCAATTTTGAAGGTTCTGTGCTATCCGGAAGATGATCAGTGAGTGAGTGAGAGAGCGAGTGAGTAAGTGAGTGAGTGTACGAGTGAGTAAGTATGTGATCAGTCCCAAAATAAGAGTTTTAGAAGTCTTATATCTCAGAAACCGTTTAAGTTAGAAACGTTAAATGTAAAAATGTAAATGGTGGGATTCCAAATATGGTTCATTCCAGAATTCTACAGCACTTGACAGTGATCTACCATGCACCTTGATATACTCGTAAAATTGTCTTAAAACTAGGTTAATTAGATATAAATAAGATTGGTAAATGACGGTGATACTTTAATATAACACGCGTGAAGCTATTCTTTCATATATATCTGAGGATTCCTAACATATTTATTTTACATCCATATTTAAAATGTTTTCCAACAATTGGAACTGAGTTCTTGGAAGTATCTAAAACCTAGTGATATAGCGAAAGAAACATGTACAGGGAAGAGTGAGGTAACGATTATATAGATATACTGAAGAAAACAAATTATTCCACATTCATTTTGAATGTCTTTAGTTCCGTGCATGGGATCCACGGACAGGTGGGATACACCCAATTATTTCATCTGAACTTTTTTAATGAAAATACTGGTACAAGAGTGCCAAACAGCTAACATTCCAAGCCTTATCGATCAGGTTATATTAAAGTTATGGATAAACATAAACTTTATAGATAGTGGCCAAGTCCGCAGATGTGGAAAAGCCCTTATCCTATTTGAGGGAACATTGTCATCTAGCACCAATTTTTGCAGCACCAGTAATATGCTAGTTCCACCGAAGGTCTGGGCTAAAGTACTTGACAAGCATTGACAAGCTATAAGATTCGCCAACATCGTATCCACTCATTCTGAGTTTGATCACCTTAGTATCCCGCTTCATAGGCAGCACCAGTTTTTGACGCGATGAACCCAGTTTTTCGCACCCAAATTGATAATAACATCATGGTTTTAATCGCGGAAATGTTATCCTCGCTGCCATGAAGAACTAAGGGAATTATACAATTTTGCGCATCGTATACCCCAGTAAGGTTTTTGGGATATGCCTCCATCCACAATGTGGCTTTAATTATGAAAGAATGCTTGTTCCATCCTCTTAGCTGGTCCTCATCTGGAACCAGGGTGAGAAATATCCAAATACTGTACCGGGCTTTGATGAAAGCTGTAACCACCTATCAGCTCTTCGTTGACTCTGTACGCAGTTCTCCTATTGTATCCACTTGCTTCTTCTTCGGCCTATTCAGGTAGTGCATTAATAACATTTATTTTATCTCGGCGCTGGTCTTTCCTAATTTTCAAGCGGTACTGAGACTCAAGCTCGTTTTGTTGGCTACATTCGAATTTAAGCTGTTTTAGCTATTCGATAGGTATTCAAGTATCGGCGGTCAACCACGTTATATAAAGACAATTTTGACCATAGTATTCAATGTGCTCCTATGTATTCAGTGACGTGGCGCTAATAATTGTACCTATTTCAAAGTGTTTTCCCTTGTTCAGACAAGGGTTTCATCTCATTTCATTCCAATTTCAAATAATATTCAGAGAATTCATAAGCTGTCGTCGCCTAATAGCCATATCGTCGGTTTTGTTGTAACTTTGACGTAGATCAGCTGCCATCTAGCAAATTTTATGATAGGCCTTGTTCTCCTATGTCATTCTCCTTCGTCATCCCTACCTACTTTCTGGCGCAATGTGTCATATAAAAATTTATGCAAAAAGAATGTTCTACATATTATATGTCCAATAACACAGATATATTTGTTGTGAATAATGTCAGTAGGAAGTCACTTACGTCAGCAATAATACAACTAAGCATTTCGAATAAAGATTTCAGCATAGTAAAGCGAAACGGAAGAGTTGGATTCTATTTCAATTTAATAAAAAAAATCAAAAAAATTATGCACTTTCTTATCAGTATAAGTATTAAAATTATCAATAGCTAGTTAAGTTTACCTTTTAAATCAATACGGGATATTATTTACAAATGAATATACCCGCCTCTTATCAGAGAGTACGCAGCAAGAGAAAAATCTAATTTGTTCGAAAAAAAGAAACCCACTTCAGCTGTTTAAAAACCATTTAAACTTCAATCGAAATCTGGAAAATCTATGGTAAATGAAATGAAATGTAAACAAATTGCCTTCCTTCGCCATAATTTGATTAGAATAATGCTCCACACACAAATCAATTCTGGCTCTCATAAATCACCTCATACACGCAAACTGCTAAAACTTCACCAAGAGCCAGCAGAAAAGGATTTTTCAAAGGTTGCTTTACGCGAGTTTTGAATTCTTTATGCAGCCCACGTTCGATGTAGGTTTTATTCCCGCATATTTATATTAACTTCAATACCCCGCATAACTTCCGCAGTACCAGTACCACACAGAGTCTCTACATTCGTGTGCAAAGAAATACTGATTATATTAAGTAGTTACGAGTATGGTGGCGTATACGCAACATAATAAACGAAAGAAAACCTCTTCATGCATCATATTTCCATGAAAAGAAGTGGCAAACGGGGAATGTTGGAAAGTTTCCTCATATCCCTACACACATTCCATCGGTTTTTATGGTGTCAAATAGCTTCGTTTACTCCTTCCGCTTTCCTCACACACATACGTACCAGGAAACAAATTGATTTCGGAAAAAATGAATTTTTAATGCTCTAACCAGGTTACACCAGTTTGGTTGTCACTTCCCCTCTATCGTTGTTTTCGATGATTCTAATCACTTTGTGTTAGTGGATCTACTATTTCATCAATGCGAAATAAAAAAGAAAAAAATCAGTCAACACATCCTAGCCACAGGCAGAAGTTCAGCGAAAAAATAATCCTTTTTTTGCGATTCTTACCTGTGTGTCGCCAGGGGAGGTTTTAATGAGGGCGCATAGATTTGTAAATCACTCTGGCGGATAATTGACATTAGAACGCAGATGCCGTTGATAATGTTGTTTGTTTTTTTTTTTTGCTTTTTTATTTGTTATTCAAATATCCTGGCAACTGATATTGTGATGAACTGAGAAGCAGTAGCACCATCGTATAATGGCATAAAGTACATATGTACACTCCGTCTCACATTACGAACAGGCAGTTTTTTGTTTTAATTTTACAAAATTTTTCAAACCCTTCGCTAATCTGGAGAAAACCAATTGCACAAGGATATGTATGGATATCCAATTGCACAAGGATATGTATGGATATGGACATTTTCTTATTTTTTGACTAAAATCTGGAACTCTAGTGTGCATTTATTGTAGAATTCACTTGAAATTCACCACACAAGTGTGCAGCAATATATTATCCGCCTGTTAAAAGCTTAATGTATGTATTTTCACATTTTTGTATATAAAATATGCATATCCTCGTACAGAAACACTGTATTCGAAAGTGGTGGCCTGGAAAGTGTATGTTGGGAAAACAAATCACAACGACGCTAAAAAAAATACGCATTTAAAATTGAAAATAAAGGGCACTACTACGTCGCACGTACTTGTTGTTTAATTGCAAATCACTCAGATTTAAAATTTAACCAAAATCGTTAAAAAGTTTTTTTTTTAAATTAAGATAACTAATTGTTGAAGATTTTCCAAAACTTCGTAAGCCATATCAAATATAGTTTAAATATTTATTTAAAACAAAATTAATCTCCTAGAAATACCAATTTTCAGATACCAGTTAATAAGTACGAGGGGCGGCTGATAAGTTCGCCGCCTAAGGCATTAAGTGAAAGAAGAGATCCGATTGAAAAGTCGATGACATGTGCGAGTATTCGAAAATTTCTTTAGGGGATTTTCCGGTATTCACGAGGTACTTTACCGATTTCGGCTGATATGATATCTATCCTACCACAGATAATATCAAAATGAGATTATTATTGAAACGAGGTGACATTTATACTACCAAAGAGCGCCGCCGGTAGTGCTGTCACTAATGAGAAGATGACGGATGTTGTGTATGTATATCATACCGCGAACTTATCAGCCGCCCTCGTAAAGTACCGTTAAACCTTATTGATCAAAATCAATAGAGCCGTTTTCGAGAAAATCGATTCTTTTCGAAATCAGGCATTTGTAAAAGTACGGTTAATTTTGGGGTTAGAATGAAATTTCCGATATGAAGTTTGAAGAAAATCAGTGACTATACACACAAACAGACAGACAGACTTGAGAGTGTTTTTTATAGTTATAACTTTCCACTCTAAAAGAACTATTGTTTCGTGAAAATTGTCGATCTCGAGATTTAGATCTAGCGATGTCGATTAGTTCCCATAGGATCGATTCAGATAGTTTTGCGACGCACTGGTTCTTAGAAAGATCGGTCCTAAATAAATCGATTCAATCAAGATCGATTCATTATCGATTTTTTTAAAATCAGGTGAAAATAAAAAAATGTTTTGAAAACAATCAAAACCTAGGTATGCCATAATCTTGCAAATATTACTCAGATTTCGATGATTTCGAACAAAATTGACTGAGTTAGAACCGAAATTGTGCAAATTAAATTGTTAATTTTGAGAATATTTCTTCGTTTATACAGGGTTGCGAAACATATATTCAGGGTTGCAAATTTAGCCACTTTATTACGGGTATTCACTCTTTATTGTGCTTGGTCTTGTATCTTTGTAAAAGTGTGAAAGCTTATCGTTTTCTTACAATAAAACAATAAATTACACTGGCGTCACTTTGTCATACTTTTACACTTTAGCAATGCTCCAACCCTACTGTTATGGAGAGTGTAAAAATATATCATTGGATTGAACGTATGTTTTTGACAGCTTATTGTTGTCGTTTGATTCTTTTAATTAATACAATTTCTTTAAATGGAAAGAATTGGCCGAAATAAATTTGCGTATATCTTAGCGAATTGTGATTTTATAAATAAAAATCATCTGATTTTGACATAAGCTTCAGTGTTATTACAAATACGAAAGAGTGCGTTCACTCTATGTGGTAAAAAATACACTTTTACAATTTTACAAGACCAAATACAACAAAACGTGAACACCCTTATTGTTAATGGCATAGCGCTACCTCTTGTGCTACATGTTGAAATATAGACAAACTGAGAGACCAAGGTTTATTAAATTTAATTCAATTACTCTTAGAATAGGTATGCAGAAAAGTCAATTTTTGAATTCTTTTGAGACCCCATCCAAACATCTAACCCCACGATTTCAACGAATTTTAGATAAAGAAACTAAAATTTATAAAATTTCTTTCAGTGGTTGTTGAGTTAGCGTCGGAAAGACCACCTTTCCGAATATCTTACTCCACTCCAATCGAGACCAAACAAAAAAAACAAATTCTATCAACATCGTTAGGGATTCGTGGAGAAGAGAATTATGTTTATGTATTTAATGCACGTATGTTTGTTGTTATTATAATTTGATTTTTGAATACAAATTATACTAAATCTAGCTCCGACATCAAAAATATTATTGATATCACTGTCTATATTTCTTATTAAACGTGATATGGCCAGGACACGTCACTTTTTGAAAGTAGACAAGTGGGTGTGCCTCCATCATTTTTAAATCAGCCTGACAGTATGAGATCGTTTTTCTTCTCTTATTATTCTGTGTTATTTGTAAAATAAACGTCTAACGTGCTCAAATGTATTGAAAATACTATGATAGAAAAGAGTGTATCTATTTACATAGATTCGCTCTTTAATATGAAAATATTACACCAAATGTTTGTAATGCAAATTGCAAAAAGAGATAAGCAATTGTTTTTACAAATAAATGAATCATTCAAAGTATAGCCCATCGCTAGTTACAACTTTTTCCCATCTTTCTGGCAGAGCTCGAATATCGTTACGGTAAAGTGTTCATCTTTTGAGGCTATCCACGAATCAAGCCATTTTTTGATGTCTTCATATGAGCGAAACTGCTGATCAGCCAGACCATGAGCAATCGAACGGAACAAGTAATAATTGGATGGCGCAATATCTGGGGAATATGGCGGGTGGGGTAGGACTTCCCATTTGAGCGTTTCCAGGTAGGTTTTAACGGGTTTGGCAACATGAGGCCGAGCGTTGTCATGCTTTAGAATCACTTTTTCGTGCCTCTGCTCCTATTGTGGCCGTTTTTCGCACACTGCTCGACTCAATCGCATCAGTTGAAGTCGATGCCATTCCCCAGTGATGGTTTCGTTGGGTTTCAACAGTTCATAATAAATGACACCGATCTGGTTCCACCAAATACACAGCATGATCTTCGCAGCGCGAATATTTGGCCGAGCCGACGACGTAGAAGCATGACTGGGCGGTCTCCATGACTTTGTTTTCTTTGGGTTGCTGTAATGAATCCATTTTTCATCACGCGTCACGATGCGATGAAGAAAACCATTCCTTTTTTGCCACTGGAGCAGTTGTTCACAGGTGAAAAAACGACGCTCAACGTCCCTTGGCTTCAAATCATAAGGAACCCAAGTACCTTGTTTTTGAATCATTCCAAACGCATGCAATCGCTTGGAAATGGCTTGACGGATAACTCCTAATGCTGAAGCAAGCTGTTCTTGCGTTTGGTACGGATCCTTATTGAGCAATGCCTCCAATTCAGCGTCTTCGAAGAATTTTGGCCTTCCTTCACGCGTATGGTCGTTAACATCGAAATCACCATCTTTGAAGCGACGGAACCAATCACGGCACTTTGAACAGCATCTCCGTAAACTTTTTGGAGTTCTCGATGCGCTTCAGTCGCCGTTTTCTTCGAATGAAAGAAGAAAATTAACACTTGCCGCAAATGACGATTATTTGGCACAAAATCAGACATTGTCACACAACTAAAACAAAATCACTAATGTGTCAAAACAGTTTATTTACCATACATATGTCAAATTGGATTTGTCAAAATCGAGCATCACTTACTGCTGGAGCTATCTATTGACAAATTGAGAACTTAATGCGCGATAATAGTACAAAGTGAATTTATTCCAGCTTATTTTCAAAACGTGACATGTTTTTATTTTAACTTTTTCCAGAAAACATGGACATATTACTTTTTAAAATAAATGATTTAACTATAAGAATTTATTTCCAAAAAAAACCTGATACGAGTACGTCATCTGATAGTATACGATTATGTGTAACATAATTGAAATACGAAATTTAAACGAAATAGTTTGAGCCGTTTTTGAGAAAATCAATTTCTATAAAAATCGGTCGTTAGTAAAATTTAAATTTCGGTTTGCATAGATGGACAGACGGACAATGAAAGTAATGAAATTTATTCTCGTGCAGTTTATTTAAGCATAAACTAAGTTACCCGATTTAATCGAATGAAGGTATCAATTCACTCAATTATGAAATATTTCTTGTTTTCTCACTTTTGTATAAAGTAATAATTCAGTTAAATAATTAAATAATACTCGAGAGTATTGCTTGGTTGTTACCTCAAGCACACATATAAAAATGAGAAATGCCAGCTCTGCGAATTGTTGTTTCGAATATACTCGTATTATAGATCAACTATGTAAGTAGAAACTTAATCGAATAATAATTAATCAACGCATTGCACCTGTGCATGAACGTGGACTGCTCTCCAACTAATTTCTAGTGAAAGGGAAGCAAAACAAATTTGAATCCCTAACCGCCCCTATATCATAGTTCATACAAACCATTTAAGCACGTTTCAATTTGTGGAACTTACATTTTTGACTTAAAGACTACCACATCATATTCGGTACAACCCCCTCTCGTAAAAATAGAAATACAATACGATTTCCTGTTTTAGAAATTCTTATTTGGAGAAAAGTATAAGTCGGTCTTATGTTTTGTTCCAGTCAGGACTAAAAGCCTAATTTAGTGAATTAATTCGAATGGTTTTTTCCAAGTCTATTAAAAAAAAAAAAAAAAAATTTGTAATACAAAGTAAAGTAAATAAAGAGAACAGCTGGGTCACACGTACTTGCACCGTATGTGCTATTCGTTCATAAATTTTTCAGATTTAAAATTTAGACAAAGTCGATAAGAAGCGAAGTAAAGTGCATGACTGGGTCGCTCGTATTGGCACCTATAATATATAAATTAATCTGTTCGAAATTAAAAAAAAATTGTTAATATATTTTTTTTTTTTTTTTTTCAAAAAATCTGTTCAAAATCGAAAGAAAAATTGAAAAGAAAGAAAGAATTTTCACAAATTTGATATGCCATGACCTTATATATACGAATATGAAATATTATTTAGATATCGAATTTTAACAAAATCTCCTATAGTTATATTCGGAAATGAGCCAATTTTCAACAATTGGTCAAGAAATAAAGTACCGTTATACGCAAATATTTGTCAAAAACTTGGTACGCCACCCTATAGCATAGATCAACCTCAACTAATGTATGAAATTTGATCAAAATCTTTGAAAGCATTTTCAAGAAAATGGTTTTTTTTTTTTTAATCGTCCATAAATAAAGTACCGTTAAATTTGGATATTGTAGATTGGTTAAAGGGGTGTACATGCACTGCGACCTTTGTAGATCTATTGCGCTCCCCCGACTTGGAGTTCAAGTCGTAAATGTGCTCGACTTAGAGCACCTCCTCCAGTCCAATTGCATTGATGAATTGGAGTGTTGGTAGGCAACCAGGTGGTTCTTCCTTTTATGGATCAATGACAATGGCATTCTTTAAGTAAAGTTTTTTTCAATAAGGACATAACAATTTCGTATTTCAATAAAACACAGAATAGTTGAGACATCGGGCTGAAATGTATCGCAGGTATAGTACACGTGCTAAGTTTAAATATGGATCTCGATCTCGTTCACATGACTACCGCGAAAACGTTTGCAGCGATCGATTTTTGGAGATAATTTTCCACCACTTTTCCATACATATCCGCCAGAACGTTGTCAATTACGCGTTCGATGTTGTTTCTGAGCTTCTCTAACGTTGTTGGCTTGTTGGCATAAACTAATGACCATCGGCGTTAAATCGCATCAACGAGCCGCCATTCGACCGGACCTTTTCTAGAGATTACACGATTACCGAACTTCTCCTTCAATAGATCAATTGTTTGACCAGCTAAGTGACATGCGGCACCATCTTGGAACCACATATCACTGATGTCAAGTCCATCCAATTCTGGACAAAAATGGTCTTTCAACATGTCACACGGTCACTTTTTGTGGATCCAATGGAGTCTTTTGAAGCACATGTGGGTTTGTTGCTGTCTACTAATGCATATTTTGCTTATTGACAAAGCCATTAAGTCAGAAATGAGCTTTATAGCTGAAGATGATTTGTCGATGAAATTCAGGATTTTCTTCAACCTTTTGCAGAGCCCAATCGGAGAAGTTTCGGCATTTCAAATGATCAAGAGGCTTCTTGAGTCCTTGAGTTAATTTGATCTTGTAAGGGTGTAGGGTAAGATATTTATGCAAGCAAAATTCGCCACAATGTGAATTGAGAGATTCCCAATTCTTGTGAACGGCGTAGCATCGACTGATTTGGCTCGTTTTGAATCGAAGCACTTATGGGTGCGATATTTTCGGTACTTCGACCGTTGCATTGTCTCACTGGCACATGATTCAATAGTGAATATGTTGACTCGAATTTATCCGCTAGCACTCACAACCTATCTGGTAGGATGATCATTACGACCGAAAATTGGAGTAAGCGCTCTCAGAATTTCGGTAGTAATTTTTAATAATTTCCAAAAGTTGCTCCTTCATGAACTTCACCATGATAACATTTGGAGAACATTTTGACATTGACAGATCATAAAAAAAGTATAAGGGTGCATTTGTATTAAAATACAAAATTGTTATGTCTCTATTGAAAAATCCTTTAGATGCCCTGGCGTTTCCTCAACGTTCCCACAGAATCCGAAGTGTTAAAATGCGAAGCCGGTTTTTATTGATATGTAGTTTCCGAGAAGTTCTTTGGCCTGTCTTATCTTCGACATTTTCTTTCAAAGTCTGGGTCTTTTATTCTCTTCTTAGTTCTTCCTATATTTTATGCGGTCCCAGCCCGCAGAATGATTCTGGTCCGACAAAGGCGGTATCAGATCCCTCTCTTGCTAATTCATGAGCTGCTTCATAACCTTCTACTCCTCCGTGACCTGGTACCCAGTAGAGGATGATTCTGTTGTTAACCTAACCAAGTTCATTTAGCTTAGCAAGACACTCCCATACCAGTTTTGGACCGATTTCAGGGGATATCAGTGCTTTATTGCGGCCTGGCCGTCCGACAATATTACGATAATTTGCTCGTGATACATCAAAAACGCTCAAGCCATGTCCGAAAATTTCCAATTTTCACAAGTCCGCTAATAAGTAAAGTACTGTTATTCGATTTTATAGCGAAAAACTAAGTACGCTGTCTTCTTGCAAACGTCCGTATTACCTTAAATATGATCTTTATTGAAATCTTTAAGGCCGTTTTTGAAAAAATGCAATTCTTTAAAATGTTTCTTGCTTTAAAATAGAGCAAATAAAAAAATATGTAAAATATAATTATATTTTGTTTGTAAAAACTATTTAAATGTTATTAGTAAAAATAAATACCGCTTTTATCGGCCACAAAAAAAAAAATAAGTTTAAAGATATTCTTAGATATATTGCTTCGAAAGAAAGTTGACGGTTAAATCATGCTTATTAGCCTCCTAACGCAAGAACACCTAAACAGATTTTCATTGAACTTACAAAGCGCGCCAGAAAGATAGCACATTTTTAATTTTATGAATTTATATTGTCTATACCAAATAAAATCATTGTTTTTCTCAAGTGTTGAATATTTATGGGATAACGTAATAAAATACTAAAGTAAAAAAATACGAAAACAAGTATTCCATACAAGGCTTAAGCACTTTAAGTGGTACGACAAAAAGATAGCACGTTTTTGAAAATATAAGAAATTAGTATAAAAAAATTAAAATTTTTTTTTTATAATTTGCACGTGTTAAAGGGGATATGAATACCCTTATACTAATTTTTAAGACACGGGTGTTTTTTTTTTTCTGGAAAGGGGAAGAGACGGAGAAAAAGACAGATTGGTGTAGTGGGTTCAGTGAACTCCAAGGGTGGCTGTCCAGATAACTGGGAAGTATTTTGTTTGTTTTCGCTATTATTGTCGTTGCTTATGATTCACAGTATTTTTGTCCGTCCTCCTGATGTCATCATTACGATCAAGTTGCATTTTAGCCATATGACCGCCCTACTGCCAGTGTTATGCCTTCACAGTAGAGTGGACTTACCTTTCGCAAGTGATCGACTTTTTTATTTATTTCATGCGAAAAAAACAGATGATTCTTGACATCAGGATTCGAACCGTGAACCAACAGCGTGACAAGCGATTATGTTACCACTACACCACGGCAACCCATAGTGAAATAGTGAATATAAAAATTTAAACTTATAGTAATGAGTTGACCCTCCTTGCTTTTCCAAAATCTCCGTCATATGCTGTGGACGCGATTTAAATAGCCCACTTCCCACTTTTGTGCAATGCTCCTTTTGAGATCCTCATTTTGTCGTACTACGTAGACTTTTCTTACAAGATATGTACCTCCAACAATTTTCAATTAAGAACGTGCTGGCCATTCTGCAATTTCAATTGCCTTTTCTCGAAACAAATTCTTTCACAACTCTGGCAGTATGAACGGCTGCATTATCTTGTTGAAAAATCATGAGACATTCAGTAAATTCTTGCTTTGAATTAGTTACAATATCCCCAAACAAATCCAGGTAGCCTAGGCTGTTCATTCTTGACTTATTACTTT
>OY720429.1:62799892-62839851 GCA_963082735.1 Pocota personata | reverse complement strand
TTTAAGTGCGTAGTTCTGAAAATCATTAAGATCAAATTTAGCCGGGACAAAAACGATGGGGTGAAAATTCATCCCGCGTCAATACGGAACACTAAAAAGTATTCAATAGCTACTACTTTCTCTTAATATTTATGTACATATATTTAAAGTAACAAAAAAAAAAAAAATTTATTACAATAAAAATATTCGACCAAATGACGTCAAAGCGCTTCCTTGTGTTCATTTTTTGAGCTCCGTCTTCAAATTTTATTTTGCTCATCAACACGTCAGAATAAACCAAATTTCATCAAATACATTTCAGAATTTCTTGAGTGAAAAGTATCATACGATGGTTGCTGTAGATTTTATCACATTTTACTATTTCACTTTTTTCTATATATATTTTATTACAACAAATCTCTGTCTAATCGACACAGAGTACTTTACACAGAAGGAAGTCTCGATAGATACCCTACCTGTATCGTTCAATTCCTACTCAGTAGCGAAATAACAGCCTCTTATGGTTACAAGAAAACAATTTATCGACTTTCCAATATCGAAACTCAAATACTCGTAACCTTATATTTATAACAGCAATTTTGTAATTTAATTTCTACATTGTATGGATATCCATTTACTAACCACAGCTATCCTTGTTTTTTTTTTTTAATTTTTTCTTCAATACAGAGATGAAACCCTGGAAGCACTTAGTGATGCACAGGTTGTAGCACCGGCCGCACAAACTGTCGATTTGCATTCAGCTGACCACAGGAATTCCTATTTGTACGTGTTCGATTATCAAACCAAATATGGAGATTTCCCACAGGTAAGAAATTGTGCGGTATCCCTGAACAAACCACATGAATGTAGCAAGTGCTGCTGCTCTTTTCAATAGGATGTTCACTAGCTATGCCTTAGCATATACAATATCTGTACAGTACTAGTTGCCACCCGTTTCAGTTCAACCACATGACACCAGATAGCCAAACACTTTGTATGCTGCATCCACAATAATTTTCCAATTACTTGACGCAATCAAAGGAAGGACATGGGTGTATCTCTCGAAAGACTTGTTGAAAATTTTCTGCAAATATGCCTCTTGATAATACCAGTGTTACGCATTTGGTTGTACTCATATTTTGCCATTGTTCTCAATTACTGCTTGTACCTAGCTTTTTGTATTTGTTGATGCAAACTTTTACGAGCACTCGATATATGAATCCTTGGAATCTTATTGAATTGTGCTGTGCTGTGGAGAACTGATTGTGCGACGAATGGCTGAGCAATGTGACGTGAAATATGTACGTACACACATATATACTGTACTGTTATCCTCTTATTACTAATGCTACTGTGCATACTACACACATAAATGGAAATGCAATATATTCACTTGTTAGAAGCAGCACTAAGGACAGCTATATAAAATATTCCAGTGGAAATTTTATATTTTCTTTATTATTCTCAATTTATTTCAGAGACAAGGATGCATTCACGGAGAGGATTTACCGTACATCTTTGGAGCACCCCTTGTGGGTGGATTCAATCATTTCAGTAGAAATTACACGAAATCTGAAATCGGTCTGTCGGAAATTGTTATGCTTTATTGGTCCAATTTCGCTCGAACGGGGTAAGTCCTTTAGAAATTTTTCTTTCTCTTTTGTTCCAACTTTTTAATTAAGTTTGAATCGAAAGAAAAGTACTCGAATTTCTTACTAATTCTGTCTTCGTCTTGTAATTTCATGTACGCTCTTCAAAAAAATAGGAATCCCAATGAACAAATGGAAGGGGATCATGGCAGTAGACAGGAAAGGAGTCGATATAAGACTGTTGAATGGACAGCATACGAAAGTGTTCATAAAAAAATATTTAAATTTTGGTAAGTTTTTATATTCTATCGCAAATTTTGGCATAGAGAAATAATGAGGCTACATCTTATATACATATCATACGTACATTCATAAACACATATGTATATATACGAATATCTATAAATAACTATCAGTGTCAAAACAGAAAAATGTCGCATATACAAAATAAGGAGATGTTGGATTCCTTTGCAATTTGCCAATTATACTGTCTTTTTTATTCTATGCCCACTTATGTATTGTAGGCGTTTCTTATTATTTTACTTTGTTAAAGCTATTTTCAGTGATGATTAGGCCTTATTAAAATATGTTAAAAATAGTGAAATAGTCTCTATACATTATATTTTAGTTAGACATTTCATAATGCCAAGCATACTTTACTGCGCGTCCCATTCCAGATGGACTGCAGCTTTACGGTATCTGTCATGCATTATGAGTATTTGTCTTTGGGCTTTCTGCTAATATTTATTTTGGGAAGCATTAAAACAACTAGGTACTGTAAACTAAATTAAATTGTCATTGAAGAACTCCTTTGAAAGCTGATTAGCTACATTTTAATTCCTCATACTTTTGCAGTGAAACTGTTACTATCTAAGGCTTATATAGGTTTTTTTTTTTTCTGGTTGCACCATTGAGGTGAGGAATCTTTTAAAGATACCATTAGCCAGTTAAGCGTCTACAATAAAACACTGCGTGTTTCGTATCTTCGTCTTCATTAGGGAATTCGGGGCAAGATGGTGAACTGTCGTGTCCAAATCGGTGGAGATACTTGCGGTAGCCACCGCGACCAGACAGATACTGCATAAGGTTGTAGTTGCAGTCTCCATGTTTACGACTTATCCAGTCTAGGGTTGTCGGTATTAATTTGTGTGTCCATCTGCCTTTCGTTGGATTGCCCCAGCGAGCTTGCCACATTGCTGCTGATGCTGCCTTTTCTTCAGTTTTTATTATCTTGGTACCACTGGCGTCGTGTTGGTTCAAGACTCTTTTGTTATATATCCACAACGTTTCATCTGCAAGGATATCGGTAGGGATCATCCCAGCTATAACAAATGCAGCCTCTGAGATGGTTCGGAAGCCGCTGATTGTCCGTAGCGTGCAGAGTCTGTATGTCAACATGTGTTTTTAAACGGAGTTTGTTGTCCAGCATTACTCCGAGGTATTTCACCCCTTCTTTGGACCTGATTGTTTGGTTACCAACCTGAAAGTTGGCAAACTTTACAATTCTTCGGCTGGTTATAAGGACCGCTTCTGTTTTATGGTCGGCCAGTTCTAATCCGGAGGCTGATAGCCAATCTTTTATCTATCGTTACTCCCCGGGCAATGGTAATCGTAGGACTCCGTCATACATGATGTTCCACAATAACGGCCCTAAGACCGATCCCTGTGGAACTCCCGCAGTGACGTTGTAGTATTTTACGACTTCATCTGTGTTGTATCTCAACTTCCTGTTGTTAAAATATTTTGTCACCATACGCAGCAAATAATATGGCGTATCCATCCTCGCAAGTGCTCTTCTAATGCACGACCAGTTCGCAGAGTTAAACGCGTTCTTAACGTCCAACGTTACTACTGCACAGTACTCCTTTGTGCCGTAAAGCCATCTTTCTCCTTCGATGGCACCAATTGCGATATCAACTACTGCTCTTATGGAATCAACAGTAGATCGCATCTTTCTGAAGCCAAACTGGTTGTCTGCGAGGGCTCTTTCTCGTTTGCCACTGCGAGTAATCTATTGTAGATAATCTTCTCGAGGATCTTTCGAATGGTATCCATTAAACATATTGGGCGATAGGACGATGGTTCTCCTGGAGGCTTCTTGCCTTTAGGTGGCGGGACCAAATGCTGCCTTTTCCATTTTTCGGAAAAGATTCCTTCTTCGAGGCACTTCTGCATCGTCATTATGAAAAGGTCTGGTCTCTTTTTTACAGCCGCTTTTACTGCCTTATTCGGTATGCCGTCGGGTCCAGGCGCCTTGGTGTCGCCTATCTTGCTACATGCATTTAGCAGCTCCTCCGGAGTAATTGGTGGAATGTCCTCTGGACTGACTTCTCTTACGGTGTTGAACATAGTAGCTGGTATTTGGGGGAAAAGATATTCTACTATGGATCTCAACATTATTGGACATGTTATTGGTGGGGTCCTATAGCCCTTCAATTTAGTCATTGCCATTCTGTAAGCCGAGCTCCATGAATTAATGTCGGCTTCGTCGCAGAGACGGTTGAAACATGCGTTTTTGCTTTCCTTGATGGCTCTATTTAAATTGCGTCTTGCAAGTTTAAGAGTGTCCAGGCATTGTTGAAAGTCTGGTATCCTTCATGATCGCTGGACCCTGCGCCGGGCTTGTAGGCATCTTGCCTAAAGTGTCCTTATTTCCTCATTCCACCAGTAGCACGGTGATGCACTCCTGCTGTTTGCTCTCCTAGGCATGGATGCATCGCACGCTGTAGTGATGGTGTTTGTAAGGCGATATGCGAGGGTCTCCGCTGTTCCATTTAGTTTTAGATCACCGTTCAACATCTCTTCGAATGCTTCCTTATCGAAAGTTTTGTCATTCCATTTTGGACCCGTGAGTTTTGGGGGCAGGATTTTGCTTGAAATAGCTCTCCGGAATACTGGGCATTTGCTACTGCCGGCTACATGCTGCGCGGCGGCCGGTTGGTCTTTCTTGCAGAACGTGCAGGATGGATCCTTGTTGCAATTCTTCGCTATGTGGCCTTCTGCTCCACATCTCCTACATAGCTTGGAGCGGTCTTCTTCGCTTTTGCATTGCCAGGCTAGATGACCAAACTCTAAACATTTGAAGCACTTTTTAAGGAGGGTTCGTTCGCGCATGCGACAGTTAACCCAGCCGATTTTAATCCTTCCTGCTTCTAACAGCTTTCTTACGTCTTCTGCGAGAAAGCTGATCGTTGCTGTTAGGGTTCCTCCGTACGCCCTCCGCAGGGAGAAAATATCTGCCGGTGAAACTTTCACTCCAAACTGGGCTTCGATTGCATTGATTACGTCGTCTATAGTCGTGACCTCGTCGATGTCTTTGATCTCAAGGGTAGTGCGATGCGTAATCGAACTTACATTCGCTTGCTCTGCTAGAGCTTCACTAATGACGCCTTTAAATTCGTTTGTCTTATTTCCCGTCTCCTTGAATTGTATAAGGAGGTTTCCCTTCTGTGTCCTCCTGATTTTAGTTACCGCCTTTCCCTCTGTTTCCAGTTTGGGGTCTGCCTTCACCTTGCGTAGTATCTCCGCGTATGAGAGGGACCCCGTCGCTTTAATGACGATAGCGTCAGGTCTAGGTCTTTTGACCTGTTGTTGCTTCTTTTTGGCGATCTTCTTTTTGGTGGTATTTACCCATTCTTCTTCTCCTGCCGCTTGCTTCTTGTTTGTGGCTGTAACTTTTTTCTTAGGTCTGACCACTGGGGTCTCTACGCCGGTGGTCTCATCCTTCTCCTTGGTGTTTATCAATGGAGTTTGTTTTTGTTTACGCTTTGGCTCCGAGCGATTTTTGCCTGTAACATCGTTTGATGTATTTTTCTGCGTCTGTTTTGGCTTCGGTGGTTCGTTGTCTGCCGCGCCACTCGGTGGCTGTTGCTATTTTCGTTTTGGCTCCGGGGGTTCGTCGTCTGCAACTTGTCTTCTCTTGGGTTCAGATGTTGTTTTTAGCCATGGCGAAGTTTGCGACGAGTTGTTCCGGCGAATCACTTGCTTTGCTTCCTCATCGTGTAGCTGAATCGCCGAGAGCTCGTAGAGAGCTCTGATGCTTTCAATAGCATCTCGCATCGCTTGGTGGATTGAACGCCTTTTGCCATCTTCCAGCATTTCTACCAGACCTCTAATTTGCTCACCTAACTTGTGGAAATCAGTTTTATGGGTTGGTGGTTCGACCATCACCTTTCGTATTGCGGGTGACTCGCGTCGTTCCGCACTTCTTTGTGATGCTGCTACTTGGTCAATTGGTGACCTCAGCATCCTTGATCCCCTCTAGAAGGGGTTCTCCTCATTCTCCTCTACTTCAATTTCTCCGGTGTTTTTGTTTGTTTTTGTTGTAATCATTTCTAGTGGATCCCCACTCAAAGCCGCTATTAATGTTCGAATGTGTAGTCACCTAAGGATCCCATGGTTGGTTTTTCAAGCAGTGAGGCCATTCGAGGGTTGACACAAGCCCTTGTGGAGTTTTGTGCCAGAGCCGGATCGGTGCTAACCAGTAATGTTACATCTGGACCTACACCACCAACTTAATGGTGACGAAACATTGAACGTACTTTTAGGCCTGCCAAGGTTTTAACGGGATGGAGGCGCTTGTAGCATTAGCCTGAAAGCCATTTCTGCAAGATTTCACTCTTACTTACTATGTATATACATATATATATGTATGTATATATGCAGCATCCCTTTCTTGCAAAGAAGCTGCGCATTTTACGATGTGGCGGGTTTGTCCGGATCTCGCCATTTTCTCCTTTCTGTATCCCTCGTAGCCACCTTGAGGTGGAAAGCACATATATGGAAGACGGTGCTTACGCGTCTTGTCGCAGGGAGTTCATAGGGGTTCCTTTAACCTTTTCAGCCAAGCCCTCCTTCTCTGCCGCTCTTGGTCGGGGACTGCTTATTGGGTATTCGCAGTTAGCCTCCATTTCTGCAGGCCGTTCACTATCCGCCACCTGTGACCCCCACAGTCGCCTGAGCTTAGCATCACCAGGCCGCCCGGCTTGGTGCCTGTGTATCTTATATAGGTGGCCTCGGTATAGTGTGTTTGTTTATGACTCGAACGGTGCAGGTTGAAATCCGATCGGGAAAGATTAACCGAATGAAACGAATAAAATCTAAATTTCTCCAACCACCACAAAAAAATGTGCCTCCTGCCTGGTGGTTTCTGCCAATAACCAACATCGGGCTTGGTTTCATCTTAGTTAAAAAAAAATACGTATCAAGAATCTCGAAGATGACCACTTGTGGGTTTTAATTTGAGTTTTAATTGGAAATATTCATCTTTAACGAGTTGAAGATTAAGAGATTCAAAATCCTTAATTGCAATAACGTCTGAATATGGAAGATAATATTTTATTTAAGTTACTCTCTATCCTCATAAATCTTTGCAATAGTTGGTTCTTATTTACTTACTCGATTATCGCTAAAATTTAGAGTAAGCCCGATATTTCTTCCAACGCCATTCTTTCCAAGTTTATCGTGAACCTTCTATTTTTGTTTATAGTTCATTCGCGCTACACGTAGGAATGAAATCACTTTGGCCTTAATCACCCGAGAATTTAAAAACACTAGAGCATTCGAAATTACACTGTTGCAGTTTTTTCAGTATGTGCAAACTCGTGCACGGTTTGCTAAGTAACCTAAAGATCGGTAAAACTATTAACGGCAGTATTTTTATAAATGCTTATGCGAGTTGTACTATCCCCATAAAACATGAAAAAGAAGAAAGGAAACGGTAGGACAATACTTCAGACGACAGTGCTCTACAGGTGACTATGTAAATAATCTGTCTATCTGAAGAATTGAAACAATGCATCTATGAACATTATGACAGTAATACCACTACTATCCCAAAAATCTCTAAGGCTTTTTGAATATAGTGCGGCATTGTGCCATGGTTAACAATCTTTGATCTTAAGGGTTGTGTTAGTGATGCTTGTCGAAATGGATTGGTAGTTTCTCTACAAACATTATTAATTCTATGATAATTTAACAGATAAAGTGATAGGGATTCACATAGGAGTAAGACCCCAGTTCTTATGTCATCCTCCTTCTTCAATCCATAGGGTAATCAATACATTCATTTGTTACTTCCCGGTGTATCCCTTCGTATCTGATGGGAATTTTAATTATACCAAAGACTAGTTTCGAAGATATGTATTCGATTTATGTCATCTTTTTTGAAGCCCCTTAGCGAGTGAGAAAAAGACCATGATCGATAGATGTTGATAACCAAAATCTTGTCAAAATGCCATTCTAGCATTCCTTCTATTGTCTGTGAAGCCATTGTGGGTCGATTAAGTTATCTCCATGCAGGCTGCTGTTAAGGTAATACTTGTTTACAAAGGTAATACTTCTCAAGATGCTTCCAATGTGCCACACATTATTTATATCCAATGTACCACACAAATATTATATCATATATTGCCGAACCTTTTTACATACATAAAAAGCCACACATGGTTTTCTTCCACTCTAAGTATCTAAACCTAAGCCGAAATACCTTGCCCTGGAAAACAGGATGTCTATTTTATTGGACATAAACATTCATTCCCGTCGTAGAATCTGCGATAGGCGAGCAGTCAGGGAAATGGGTGCTTGTTAGTATGTTCAACATATCCTCATGGGAATCAGTACAGCTTCAATTAACTCTCTTAATTGGAGACCTCTGTTTTTTGTAGAAAATACCTCAGGCGAGATGATTCCACTGACCGCATTCTTTCATGCGTTCTTCTGAGTGAATCTAGTATCTTCATGAGAAATTTTGTGCTACTTCTGTTAATTAAGCTACTTTTGATTGTGGTTAAATCTCACTTCTAAACTGTGGAGAAGCTTCTGAACCGTATTTTCTAGCCGAGTCAATAAGTCTAAAGTGGGGATAATTACAGGTGGTAGACAAGCATCCACCCCCTTGTTGCTCGATGAGATACCACCACATCTTGCTAAAGGCTCTATGAAGTTGTCTTGATTACGATTCAGAGCTTGGTAGATGGGTCGGTACTTCCGGAATCTCGGGGAGTAATCACAGCGTACCCGGCAGGAATAGTTTGGTCCTACAGTGTTATGCGGTTTCGATAGATAAAAGCTTCTCATAACAATTTTACTCTGGATATTTGTCAGATGTTCGCTAGAGGTGAAACCTTTAGACAACTTTTTTTTTTTTTTTGGTTTTTTTTTTCTGGGATTCAAACCTTGAATCTCCCCTTCAGTGATTGCGCATGTAACCACTGAGACGCGGTGCATACCTAAGATAAGCTTACATAAAAAGTAAATGAGCTGGCGCTAAGCTCAGATCCTCCGCCGTAATTTCAACTTCTACTGTCGCAGTGAGTTTACTTGCTAAACATTGTACAATTAAACTTCTTTTTCCCCCGCGGATTACTCCAGTTCTCTCTTCGCGAGTTTTAAAGGTTTTCTTTCATGCAATGCTTAGTCCTAAACTAAATAGTATCTTGAAATGGTCAGACAAAGATGGATTCCTTCCATCCAATAACTTGAAGAAAATATTTTCTTAGGTAGGAGTAACGTCTGCGACTTTTTCTTTTACGTACTGATATTAAGGCGTGATCATTGCCTCTATTACATACAGGGTGTTACGTAAAAGAAAGACTGAGTATATGTAGCAACGTCCCTTACATCAAGGCAAATAAAAATGTCTAGGAAACATTAGACCGATTTGTATATGGTACTACAAAGGGTATGTATTCAGATCTAGAGATATTAATCGAAAAATATGGTAGAGGAGCTCAGAAAATGGGTCTCAAAATTCTGTTCGAATCTCAAACCATCTGTCGGACTGCAGCCTGAACTCGGATATCCAAAGGCAAATTGGAAATTTTCGTTCTAACCTCAAAATTCAAGGAATCTACTGTACTACTCTGAGGTAATATGGACGATGCTTAATATTTCGCCAAAAGATAGGCCAGGCCCTTTATTGGGCTGTTAGCGCCAAAATATTTATTTTTTTGTCATGTGATAAATGGAGGCCTTGAGTCGCTCTGGCCATTCAATGATCGCAGCACACACCTTGGCCATTAGAAAATTGTCCACTGCACGGATAAGTGCTCGTTTCAATATTTGGTTGTCCAGTAGAACAAATCATCCGCGTCTAAAATAGACCACAAATAACAATCCAAAGGTTTGAGGTCTGAACTATCTGATAGCCAATCGTCTGCTCTATGAAGCCCGGCACATTGTTTTGGTACCACCCTTGTATTGTTTTTGCCTTATGAGCTGGTACAGAGTTGTGTTTGAAAGTTCACTGCATATTTGAAAACAATTGTTGGTTAAGTCCCTACCCAACGCCTTCCAGAACATCCATTTGGTAGATTTTTGCCGATGTTTTTACACCCTTCTAGCAAAATTGAAAGTCGGTAACACCTTCGTAGTTGACTCCCCACCAAACCATCACAGATGCGGGATGATGACCCGAATATAGCTAAAGCGTATTTTTTCAAAATTGATACCTGAGTCATTTTCGACATATTTGTGCATAACGTCGCCTTAACAATTCCAGAGGTTATCATAAAGACTGAATAGGCTTTGGTGGCCCCTGGCGATCAGAGGAAGAGCAGTGCAATGTATGCTGAGAAACGCCTTGAGCCTACAAGACTGTTGTAAAACTATGGAATAGACTATTCCACTCGACTCTCCTTTTCATAGACTCAAAAGACCTTCTTCGTCTTATACATAGAAGGCGACACTTCTTGGTAGAAAACCAGTAAGTGCATCCCCTGCTGCTAATTCTGTTGAAATCATATGTCGAGAGGTCTATGCTATGTAGTAAGTACTTAAACGCCTTCTAACTTCAGAGCTAAAATTGGGCAACGTTAGTACGTGACTATTTTTCTTAGCTATGATGAAATTTCTAATCATGCTTGCTTGTTAAATATGCTAACTATAGTCCCATCACTTGAGTTTTATGGGTAAATAGAGGTTGTCGGATGCAACTTTAATATAGTGCAGGTTAATTTGTCCTACCTTCCAAAAAAAACGGTCGCGCTTGTAAGTGGGTTTCGGCAGGGTGTGTACCTTTCAGATGAATGCATAACTGCGTCTATTTATCCTGTAACATGATTCCATAAGGATTATGAAACCCTCGGCGTAGCGATCAAAGGAGTCAGATACGCAAAGATTTTCATTGGGACTTTTGAAATTCATGCCA
This sequence comes from Pocota personata, assembly GCA_963082735.1. Lineage (NCBI taxonomy): Eukaryota > Metazoa > Arthropoda > Insecta > Diptera > Syrphidae > Pocota > Pocota personata. The sequence goes on along the minus strand of OY720429.1, from coordinate 62,829,135 downwards.
TTCGTTGTAGCATGAGAAATTTGACCACGCTATGCCACTTCCCCCATAAGTGGCAGCAGTTGAGATAGCAATTCCGTGAATAATCTCTACCTAGCTAGTAGGACCCGTCAAGACCACAAATTCACTTGTAAGTTTTCGATTGCCTTGCCCTAGATCACAGCAAGTAGCTGCTCATCCCTCGTTGGAGGTACCGACAGTCAGCGGCAACTAGTATATGCAGCCAGTGGATCCTATACATCACCTCACCCCTGTTGCCAAAGTCTTTGGTCGAAAACGACTGGTGATTAGATGATTTTTTCACGCATATTTCATAATAAATGACCATGTTCAAGTTTTTTATATGGTTAGAAGAGATTTGAAATAAAATTAAGTTGTGTTACTAACCATACACGGCAATTCATTGTGAAAAATTATCGGCTCTCCTATTGCTTTCGATATCAGCAATGTGGTTAAATGTTTAGGCATCCTAGCCAGGATTGTGAAAGTGGCCGCACACATTCGGACATGCTAGAGGACTTGAAATTACTACACAACACGTACCTCCCAAATTTACATCGAAATATAACAAAAGACTACCACCATCGCAACTACCCGAGTAAATACCACAGTCACCCCATCCAATTTGCAAAATTACTATGGAATGCTCGCCATGGCCAAAACACCTTCAAATATGACGGACTCCACGGCGGACCAAGTATGCTTGCCGCTAATGAGCCCACAGATGATCGGAAACATACCTGATGAATCCCACTCACAAAAATGTTCTCCGAGAATGTCCGAGTTATAACTTTAAGTTGTTTTTTAATAAATGAATGTTGTTCCTACGAGTAAAACAGGAAAAGATAATCCGACTTATCTCTTCTATTTGAAACAGTATGCAATCATCAACTTTCCTTTTATACTCTAGAAATAATAAAAAAAAAAAACATTTCTTTAGACCTTTGTTAACTGTACATATTCAACCAGCTATAAAAAAAACACTATATTTTATCAGTTAATTTAATCCATTTATATCCTCTGAACAAAAACACAAACGACTTGCAAACCAATTTAAACTCTCGTTTCTCGCTGTCACTCACACTCTGTCTCTTCATTTACAGATACAAAACCGAAATTAAAAAACCATTATCGAGCGCACCGATTATCATTCTGGCTGAACTTAATCCCAGATTTACATAAGCCGGGTGGTGATAACGTGCCCGCATCGCATCATCAGCTTGACGATGACAATCCCATTGCCACACAACAAGCCGAACCAACAGTTAAACCATTAAACCCCCCAATGGGTGGTAGAATCCAATCAAACTACACCATATTCACGTCCCAAGTGTTCTCGCTGCTCAATTTATCATCACCGTCGTCGTCGTTGCACCACAATAACAACTCCAGCAGTCGTTACAACCAAAAAGTTCCTCATTCACTGGACCCGTTGGATTTGATGGACGAAGGTGGTGGTCCTGGTGGTCAACATAGCACAACATCACCCCAAGAGGATGGATTTGCTGCCTACAGCACAGCACTAAGCGTCACAATAGCGATCGGCTGCAGTCTCCTAATACTGAATGTTCTAATCTTTGCCGGTGTTTACTACCAGCGGGACAAAACTAGACTGAACGAGCCACGAAATCAAACGAAGAAGCGCAACGAGAATGGTCAAATGCCTAATAATATTTGCGGTGATTTGGAAACTCTAACGATACACACGAAGAGTGATCCGGCTACAATATTGGGTCACCATCATGCAATGCAACACCACCAGCTGCCTCCACCAGAGTTTGCCGATATCCCGCATAGAGCACCACCTCCGCCGAAGCACATGAAATCTGTGCCTGATGGCGGTGGAGGAGGCGGCGGGGGAGGAATGATGCCACCACCACACGCCCTACAAGTGATGGGTAATCAATGTGGGACACTGACGAAGAAAAGTTGCATGAAACAACCAGGCGGTGGCTTGAGCAATCAGAGCAATCAGGCGAATCAAAGTATCATGGATGAACTGAGGGTGTGACATTAATTAACCGTACGTTTTAAATGTGATTTGTAATTGATTATGTGAGTTTCTTCATTTAAACTATCATTTGTACAGTTTTTTATCCGTTGTTAGATAAGTATCTAAAAAAAAATAGAACAAAAAAGATACATGTGGACTGTAAATTGTTATAGCATAAAAGTAGTGAGATGAAATATGAAAATGTGAATTTTTTAAAAGGTGAATACTGTTAGTCAAATTACTGTCACTTTACAAACGTACTTTATTACTTTGTGTATTTTTCATTTAAAATATCTGTGAAGAGAATTAATTTTGAGTTACAGGAACTGTGAACAGAAGATAATGGGTTGTACATAAGGTTTTATGAAGTAATGTATAGTCAATATTATGGATATAGAATTACTCATTTTCAATATTTTAAGTTATTTAAATATTTATAATGTAAAAAATAATATGAACATTTTTTTAGGACCAATAATTAGTTAAAAGAGTTGAGTTGGTGAGATTTAACAGATGGAAATGCGTGGATGGCAATGTTTTGATTTTGAAAATAAAACAAAAGATGTGACAATTTGAAATGCATGGTTCATTATTTTCTCCTCTAAAAACAAAACAATATCAATACATATAGATAGATTTCGATTTAATTGACTGTCAAAAAATAAGTTGTAACTAATATTTTTGAACTGAACAAAAGAGAACAGGAATGGTACTGATGTTCACAAAGCGAAATTAATGGTAACCATGTTTCTTTTTTACTTTAAGGTAGATTCTAAGTTTCCAATCTAAATTAAATAACTGTCAAAAAAATACAATTATATTGGGTTTATAACTTAATTCGTGCGGTTTTTTGTCAAAATTTGAACGTTTTTTTAAGTAAAACATGTAAAATAGTATTATTCAAAGTATTGCCCATCTGAAGCTATGACTTTTTCCCATCTTTCTGGCAATTTTTGGATCCCATCCAAAAGAACTGCGCCGGCTTGGCAGCCAAGAATGAATCAAGCCAATTTTTGATATTCTGCTCTGATGTGAACCGTATTTCAGTGAGGGCGTTCTGCATCGACCGGAACAAATGGTAGTCAGAAGGGGCAAGGTCTGGGCTATAAGGCGGGTGGGGTAAAACTTCCCATCCACTGTTTTCCAAATAGTTCTTAACCGGAATAGCAACGTGGGGCCGAGCGTTGTCATGATGGAAAATTATTGCCTCGTGTCTGGTCGCATATTCCGGGCGTTTTTCGGCTACTGCTCTCTTCAAACGGATTAATTGTGTTCGGTAGCGTTGTCCATTGATGGTTTCACCCGGTTTTAGCAGCTCATAATACAGCACACCCTTCTGATCCACCAAATACAGAGCATTACCTTCGCGCCATGGATATTCGGCTTTGCCGTTGATTTGGCTGGTTGGCCGGGTTTCACATATGATTTTTTGCGCTTGGGGTTGTCGTAATGGATCCATTTTTCATCACCAGTAACAATCCGATGCAAAAATGACTTCCTTTTGTGGCGTTCCATCAGCATTTCGGACATGCAAAACCGCCTTTCGACGTCTCTCAATTTCCTTGCTTTTGAATATATCCAGCTGCTTTTAAACGTTTTGGAATGGCTGCTTGAGTGACACCCAAAGATTCTGCGAGCTCTTCTTGTGTTTGGCAACAATCTTCATAGAGTAATGCTTCCAGTTCTTCATCTTCAAACTTTTTTGGCTGCCCAGGACGTTCATCGCCTTCCAAGCCAAAATCACCACTTTTAAATCGTGCAAACCACTTTTGGCACGTTCGCTCAGCTAGCGCATGTTCACCATAAACTTCCTCCAAAATACGATGACTTTAGGCAGCAGTTTTCTTCATATTAAAGTAATGAAGAAGAACTCCCCGCAAAAACACTTTTTCAGGCACAAAGTTCGACATATTTGAGTGAAAAAAATTATTGTTGTTTACCCTTCAAATGAATGACATATACTGAAATGACGTACAATGACAGTAGCTTTCAAAAGCATGTTCCAATGGAATAATAACAATGGAATAATACAAGTTACGCCATCTCTTAGCAAACCGCACGAATTAAGTTATTGACCCAATACTACAACGGAAAACGAAGAATCGGAAGCAATGGTTACAGATATTCTTCTAAAAGGTAAGTCAAGCACTCCATAACTAGGAGTTGTAAAGTGGCATGGTCGTTTAAGATGATTTGAGAGAGAAAAGTTACTACCGGACCAAAGTTGTAAGTATGACAAATTAGGTTTTACACAAATCAGTAAAGTATGAATAATTAGAGATGTAGCATGAATTGAGTCCCTTACTTGCACTTATAACGGCAAGTATTGGATTCGTGAAAATTTTCAAACTAAATATTTTGATAGAAAAACTCAAAAAAGTGGATCTCTCAATTCCATCTGTCCGTCTGTCTGACTGTATATATGAGCGCTGGACTGCAGGCTAAACGGGCTCGACGGATTATTTCAAACTCCATATCTGAGGTCTGTGGGGTCACAGTTCTACATTTAAAGATACTTTCGTTCCAAGTTAATTTATTACCGAGTTTTTGAAAATTTGATGACTCAAACAATTTTGTTGAAAATCGACATCGTATAGGTGCCAGTACGTAAGACCCAGTCGCTGCTTGGAAAAGGTTAGGAAAAGCAGAAACACACTAATGTATAACCAAAGTCGTTTTATAGGAACGTTGTTTGGTGATCTTGAATGTTATGGTTTGAATTACATGGACTATTCTTAAAATTTTTTGATATATATTAGGGACTATTTTTCAATAACATAACGGTTTCTGAGACATTCAAGAAATTGTCAGGATCACCGGGTACTCTGTTGTTACTACGTTCTTGGTCTGCTTCTTTCCACTAATAATAATTGAGATATCTATGAGCTCATAACGTGGGAGCCGTGGCTCAGTGGTGAAATGCGCGATCACTGAGCGAGAGGTTCAAGGTTCGAATCCAAAAAAAACACAACAAAAAAAATGCTCACCTCTCGTGAACGTCTGACAAACATCCGAGAGTAAAATTGTCATGAAAAGCTTCTCTCAATCGAAAACAGTTGCCATTCGGAAACGGCATAAAACTGTAGGTCCCAACCATTCGTGAGCACATAGCACGAGTTGCTGCGAGAAACTAGGCCAGGCCTTGCATTGGGCTGTTAGCGCCAAAATATTTATTTATATTTATGAGCTCATAACAAGAACGACTTAAAGCATTTTACAGCGTAACCCCTATAAATACTTCAGAAACCGAAAATTGTTTTTGCATATGTGTATATAAAGGGTTTTTTTTAATAGTCAAAACGTCAGTCAAGGTTTATGCTTTTATCATGATGACGTTCAAGAACAAGCAACGTTTGGAAATAATTTGAAATTGCTACCGAAATTTTGAGTCGGTGGTGCGTGCTATAGTGGATAAATTCGAGTCAACATATTCACTATTGAATGTTCCTGTGCCAACAAGACAACTCACCGGTCGAAGTATTGAAAATATCGCAGCCATAAGTGCTTTAGTTCAAAATGAGCTAAATCAGTCGATTCCTTGCCGTTCACAGGAATTGGGAATCTCTCAGTCCACATTGTCGCGATCAAACTAACCCTTAAAGGATCAAACTAACTCAAGAGCTGAAGCCTCTTGGTCATTTGAAGCGCCGAAACTTCTTCGATTGGGCTCTGCAAAAAGTTGAAGAAAATCCTGAATTTCATCGAAAAATCATCTTCAGCGATGAAGCTCATTTCTGGCTTAATGGCTTTGTCAATAAGCAAAATATGCATTAGTGGATAGCAGAAAACCCACATGTGCGCTTCAAGTGACTCCATTGCATCCACAAAGAAAATGACCGTGTGGTGTGGATTTCATGCCGGAAGTGTGATTGGACCATATTTTTTCGTCGATGAAAATGATCCCCATGTTATAGTCAATTGAGTTCGCTATCGTGCCATATTGGAATTATATGTTTGTCCAGAATTGGATGGACTTGACATCAGTGATATGTGGTTCCAACAAGATTGTGCCACATGCCACACAGGTGGTCAAACAATTGATCTATTGAATGGGGAGTTCGGTAATTGGTCGAATGGCCGATCGTTGATGCGATTTAACGTCCATGGTTTTCTTTTTTATGGGGGTACACTAAGTCGTTGGTTTATGCCAACAAGCCGACAACATTAGAGGAGCTCAGGAACAATAGCTCCAAAGAATCGATCTTTGCAAATGTACTCGCGGTGGTCATATGAACGAAATCAAATTCCATACTTAATTATAGCATGTGTACTACACCTAGAATAAATTTCAGTCCTATATCTGCATTATTCTGTGTTTTATTTGAATACAAAATTGTTATGTCTTTATTGAAAACCATTTATAAGATATGCTGTGTTTGAAAAAATGCGTTGAAATTGTAAAAAAAAAAAATTTTTGTTTGTATGTCAAAAATTCGAACATCATGTCCTTACATACGAGTATGTATGTCAGAAATATCTTAGACATACATTTTGAACAAAATCGTCTTACCCATATCTGAAAAATAGTAAATTTTCACAAATACCCTAATAAGGAAAGTACTGTTAGTCGAATTCTTAGCGAAAACAGAATATGCAGCCTTATGGGAAACGTCCATTCTACTCAAGATATGAATTTTTTTAAGAAATCGTAAGAGCGAAAAATTCATTCTGCATGTACTTTACTTACTTATGTCCTGTATCCCCTTGTGGGACCTAGGGCCTCTACAACGCCTACGCGCCATCGGGTGCGATTTCAGCTCTCCCCAACTCTTTCCCCGTTGTCGTGCTTCCTGCTCAACTTTTCTGCGCCAAGTACTCCTAGGACCGCCGCGTATCCTGCCGTCCTGGGTAAGCGGGTTCCATTGCATCGCTTGGTTAGCTATTGACCTGTCACCCTTTCCGAGAGCGTGACCGATCCACTGCCACTTTCGTCGTCGTATGGTTGTGCCTATAGGTTCATTGCCCCTTTCTCTGATAAAGCTGTTCGTTAGAGATACGGTTTGGCCAGAATATCCTTAAGATGTAGCGTAGACACCTATTGACAAACGTTTGCAGCTACCTTGTGATAGTGACGGTCACTCCCCAGGTACCACATCCACATCCATGTGCTTTCAGCTGAATATAATAGAAAGAAGTATGTATCCCCATGCAAAAAATTGTAGATCTAGTCCATGTCCTTGAAGCCAAGGACATTCAAGATTACGGAACAACATTGTCATACAAATTTAATGCTGTTCTGCTATCCCTAACCATTTCCGTGCAATAATGAACTTGTATAAAAAAAATCAACTCATGCTATACTCGTATCTGTAATGATCTATTCTTTACTGATTTTCGCAGAAACCACATTACTTTCAACTTCGGTCATGTAGTAATTTGTTCCCTCCATAAATAACCCTCTAAAAGTACATACCATTTTTATTTTTCTATAGATTCTATTGACCGACTATTCTACCGACTTTTTGAAAAACTGGTATATTTTTATAATTAAATTTTAGTTTTTGCAATGCTTTTGACTATTTTTTGTGATTTCTGAATGTTTTTACTTAATTCACTTGAATTAAGTGAAATTCTGTTGCCTATATTTCTTATTAGAATCACTGTTAAGCCTGTTTTCACTTATTGGTGGTAAACTGTCCTCCACAATTCTTTCTTAAAATGTTAATTTCCTGCTGACTGTTAAGGTTATCATGCTGTTAACTTAAGGATTGTCTATTTGAAATGTTAATTGGCGATTTTGGAAAAAAATCAATTTTCTCAAAAACAGCTCTAACGATTTCATTCAATTTTGATACTTGAGTTATGGTAGAGAAGGTACTGAAATTTTGCATTTGCATAGTGTAATGCTGTTTATTATTTTGAAGGAGAAAAATAAATTTTTGTGACTACGGCTACCATTTGAAATTTTACACATATCTCCTTTGAATATCGAACTCAGTTTTGTATGGCTAAGAACACATTTTCTACTGCACATATCATGTACAAGTTACGTTAAGTTATTTACTAAATATTTGCAAAGTTTCGACCGTGTAGATTATCAAGGGTGTATGAAGGCTTCGGAAAGGTTAGGCATCACATTATTAAGGAATTTTGAGCAAAGGAGTGTGCCACGCTTATCACCTAGCATGTTGTCCATTGCCCTCGTAAGTTTATTTGTAAGTTATCAGATTCACATTATTTGTTCAGATGTCTTAATTCTAAGAAGCCAGTTAATTCTATGAGAATGAAAAGCATATTCCTAACCGTTCTCTTATCTTTTCTAACCGATATTTCGCCTGTAGGTACTTGTTTGATCTTATTCTTGTTTTTTTCTTAGTGTAGGACATGTTGTCTCATCTTCACTACTTTGGCATTGCCGCCATTTGGCCTAACCGTAGCAGTCAATAAGAAGTAACATGTCTTTATGGTTTTATGCAATTTACCACAAAGTGATGCATAAGTAGAAAAAAAGAAATGATGAGACTGACATCACTAACTTTACTGATAAGCACAGTGTAGCCTCAATATAAAAAGGGGATATGTACAGTATGTCAAATACCCTATTTTTTATAATTAATCTGAATTTCAAGGCCCAATAGCATATCGTTTTTCATACGAATGATCAGATTACATACCTAGAAAGCATACAAATAAATTGTCGCTCAAAGTATAATTTCCTAATTAATTTGTTGTGTTCCGTACCTGACTGGTAAAATGGAACACTTATGATTTCAATACAGTGTCTATCCATCCGTTCTTGCATTTGTCACACAGTTGTATCTTTGAACGGCTTAGAGTCGAATTGTTCTACAAAAAAGGAAGAACTGAGAATAATTAGAAAAAAATACAAATAAAGGGCACGACTTGATCGGACATATTTGTTCCATATGTGCCATTCATTTAATAGTTCAGATTTCAAATTTAGGAAAAGTCGGCAAGAAGCAACAAATGAGCTTTTGTTTAAAATGCGTTAAAAAGCTAAAAGTTTTCTTTGTGCATATGTATGTCATGTCCTTACATGTGTCAGATATAACTTAAAAATTAATTGTGAATAAAATCGTCTTAGTTATATCCGAGAAACAGCCAATTTTCAAGCCCACTTATATGTAAGACACTATTATTCAAATTTTTAGCGTGAATCTAAGCACGCAGTCTTATTATAAATGTCCATTTTACTCTGTATATGATTTCTTATTAAAATCATTATAGACGTTTTCAAGAATTTTTTTTTAAATTGACCTTGAGTCAAGTACCGTCAAGGCCTACAGACCCTAGATATGAAGTTTGGGAAAATCCGTCCGCTGGATTTCGAGGTACAGACAGGATTACGAAACCCATCTTTTTGAGATTCTCTATTATAGTAATATCAAGATTGATCATAGGTAAGTAGGTAAGAGTGGCGGTTCTTTAAGAACCCAATTAGCACTAGGTTCCCTTTTGTTACCATAACTTATGTAACCTGGATGTTACGGTGTGTTGGTTAGGAGTCTCTAGATCCATCCTTTGGAATTCAAAAAAGTAATAAGTTCTTTGATGTTTTTGTTTGAGACTTTCTCTAGGGAATTGAAGAAAGGTTTTACTAATGCTCGTTGTTTGGCCCTAGCTAGTGCCGGAGAGGCGCACAAATAGGGGATAAGGGTTACTCTTTCAGTTGCGACATTGCAACTGCGACGGTGTGTGTTATATGGGATACCTAGTTTGACTGCGTGGACTCCTATAGGCCAGTGACCCGTAGTGATCGCTGTTAATCTGGCGACATTTTTACGTGTTCTATTTAGTAAGTCGGTTATTTTATTTTGTTGTATCCTAGCCACTTCCTTCTGGATATGACACAGTTTGTTAGTCTAGCACATCTGAGGTTGGGTTTTTTAGGGAATATTGAGAAGATTTCTGCCTTGACCGCTCCAAGCGGAACGTGGAGTGATTCCGCAAGTGAGCGGTGGAGGGCTGAGCCTTGCCTGGCCAGCTCATCAGCAAGTTCGTTTCCACAAACGTTACTATGTCCTGGAACCCAGATCAGGGCTACTTTGAATTGTCCTAGCGAAGCAAGCTCATTTCGGCATTCTAACACTAGTTTAGAGGATACTGTGACCGATGGCGATGGCTTTGATAGCAGCATGGCTATCAATGAGTATGACAATCTTTTGCCTTGGCGTTATATTTATGTGTAATTTGATCTGGGGTCAGGCTTCGTGGATAGCGAGTAATTCCGCCTGGAAAACACTTGCATTATCTAAAAGTCTATAGGATTTTAAGATGTTTAAGGATTCGGAAAACACACCTGTACCAACACCGCAGTCTATCTTTGAACCATCTGTGTAGATTGTTACGTCAAAATCCTTAATCACCCACCCATCTTGCCATTTTGGTCTTTTGGGGAATTTTACATCGAAACGCTTTGTGAAATTCTTTTTGGGGATAATGTAATCTATTGGGGGCGAAACGAGTTCTCTCGGTAGAGAGTCCAGTATATTACTATGCCTGTAGGGTTTCGCAGTCCAGCACCCAGACTCTCTGAGTCTGATCGCGTGCTATAATGTTTATTATGTGTAGGTCTAGAGGTATGTAAAAGATGCAGAAGGACTTAGAGCATCTGACGGGGTAGACCGTAGAGCACTTGTAGTGCCTATGCATGATGTTCTTTGTACCTTGTTAAGTTTTAGTAATGCTACAGGCCTTCTTTAAAGCCGGCCACCGATTTTTACATATGGGTCAATAGTATGACCCATATGTAAGAATCGGTCGTACCACCGCTGTGTACATCCATAGGGTCAATTTTGATTGCAGGTCCCATTTGTTGCAAAATGTTTTGTTACAGGCGTAGAAGTACGTATATGCCTTCTTTACCCGTTGTTCTATATTTAGCTTCCAGTTGAGCTTAGGATCTAGGATAACTCCTAAATACCTAGCAATGGACGTTAGGGAGAGTGTTTGACCATTTAGCTGAGGAAGTGCGAAATAATTTGGTTTTAGTGGTAAAGAACTCAGTTCAGTTTTGCTCGAGTTAATGCCAAGACCACACTTTTTGACCCAGGTGCTTACCTTACTCAGAGCATTTTCCATGATCTCGCTTATCACAGAAGGGAACATTCCTAACACTAATATTACCATGTCGTCCGCATACCCGATTACCTTAATTCTTTCTCTGTCTAATGCTACAAGGATTTTATTCAAGACTATAATGAATAATAGGGGTGAAATAACACCGTCTTGAGGTGTTCCCCTGCTGGCAAATTTGGTTATATTGCTGTTACCTAGAGTTGCCTGAATAATTCAAGTGCTATACATAGAAACAATCCAACGACTTAGATAACTTTCTATTCCCAACTCCGTTAGGGACTCTAGAACTGCTTCAGTATGTATGTATATTATTAAAAGCTCCTTCAATATCTAGAAAGGTAGCTAAAGTGGTAGCTAAAGTGTATAAAGTCGGCACTACCTCGTGAAGGGCTATCTCTGTCGATCTTCCTTGTATGCATGCTGCGATTTGGAGAGGGATCGTTCATAATCTCGAAAAAATTGAAAACTTTCACGAAAACAAACATGCCTTTATTGGAGCAAGACAAAATAGCAGACTAGGGCATACTGAAGATATCACAAAAAAAAAATGTTTGTCCCCACCATGAAGACTTAAGAAATACTTAAAAATCATTTTGAAATCATAAATTATTATTCTAATGTTGATATTGAGACTAGTAAAATTGCTTCTCGAAACTACATTTTAAGAAGTACTGCCGTACAGATTTGTAGGTATGCTTTGGGTAGTTAGGTGGGACTTGGAAAATATGCTATTAAATTCACTGAATTTTATCCTAGCTAACTTTGACGAAGGGTACATCTATGCGAAATTTATTCAAAATTTTCAGCGAAGTTCTGTTTTTGTTTTCCGTAGTTTACGCCATCAATACTGCACGGTGAATATAATTGGCATAACAATAGTTACATCAATGCTCTGGTACCCCACGTCCTTCAAGATTTTTAACACTTGAATCCGCCACTTTCTCGTTGGTGGCTTAATGTTAACCTTGCATTTTTTAGTGATATTGCTCCTGCGATACAATCCAGATTACGTCACGTTATCGAATGCAGATTGATAAAAAGAAAGGTAAGAAAGGTCTAGTACTCGACGTATTAATAGGTGCTACCTTACCATTTTCCGCAGTCTATCAGATTACCCCTCTTGGAGAGTTTGGTGAACACCCCCTTCTTTTCCACTTTGCGGAGCTCTCCAAACAGAATTTATGTTGTCTTGTTAAGGACGTTTCTCAAATTGCTGTGACTTGAAAAATTCTTTTCATGAATATTTGTGTTAAGGAGGACCTCAACACACGTTGATGTTGGTATCGGATGAAGGTTTTTAAATATGTATTAAGAATTATTTTGGAAAATTATTTTGTAACATGAAAGTTATGCGTGGTTCAACATTAAAACATTTTTTACATATCTTAATCTTCAGGAAAATATTTCGAAACTGAGAATTTCATGGTAAAGTCACCATTGCGAGCGTATTCAATATTATCACATTGTGCGAATATACCTACATACTTACCTACATATGTATATGTATACTACTTTGACAGGCCGCCATTTTAGTATAGGTTAGCTTTGACAGTTTTTATTCGGCATCCGTGAACTGTAGACGCGGAAAATTTGTCATGGAACGATATTCGATAAATCAACGTGGCTAAAAATGTTATCAAAATCAGACGAGTGACTATTTACCATATAGTGGGTGAAGTTGATGAAAGACGTTCTGTTGCAGATAGGCCAAGGCCTGATCCACGTCTTTTTGTGGCAATACCTGAAAACCTGCTGTTGTGCGAGACAGCGGGTCTGAATCTCCCTCAAGATCAATTCGACACCGTCCTTAGGAACTTGAAATTGGTGTCAAATTCTTCATAAAAATTTGCATTTATTCCCGTTCAAGTATCAATTGACACAACAGCTTCTTCCACAAGACCATTCATTCATATGCCAATGAAATCTTACAGTTTGATAATGATAACGCTGATTTTCATGAAAAAATCTTAATGAATGATGAAGCGCATTTTCATTTAAATGAATAAGTTAATACAGTACGCGAAATAATTATAAGGGACAAACAAAAATTTCTAAAAAAAACTTAAACATTTTGTTCAACTTGAGAACTTTTTGAGAACTTTGTTTCCTTTGAATTAAGCACTTAAAACACAGCAAAAAACAATGATTGATTTTATGTTTGTATTTAATAGATGATAAAGATATATACATTTATTAAAGAACTGAACGAAACAAGTATAACAGACAAAAACTTAAAATTTAATTCTGGGGTAATTTAAAAAAAAAAAATTAAAAATATTTTAATACTTCGTTCTGCCTCCTTTTTGTGCGAGAATAGACAACAAGCGACGAGGCATTGAATTAATTAGAGCTTGAAGAGTAGATATATCAATTTTTAGCCACTTTTCTTGTATGGCGGTTTTCAGCTGCACAAGGGATTCGGACTGCCGTCCACCTGAATAAACCTGCTTCGATAATATTCCCCATAGGTTTTCTATGGGGTTTAAGTCAGGACTTATGGCAGGCCAGCTTGCCTACTGGAAAATCAAATTTTCCCCCCACAGATTTTCACCAAAATCGATACGGAAACTGTCCAGCAATTCAACATATTTCTCCGAATTCATTTTATGCGAAACAAAACAGATTTGAGTCTTTCCTTTGCATCCAAAAGCAGCCCACACCATGAGAGAGCCCCCTTGAAAGTTTCTTGAGTACCGAGTTTCGCGCTCTCGGCGAATATCCCTCCAATATTTCTGTCCACCGTCAGGACCATCAAGATTAAACTTTTTTTCATCGCTAAAGATGACAGATTGCCATTGGGTCTCCCAGAATTTATATTTTTCGGCAAAGTTTAATCTAGCTTCCTTATGTCGTGGGAGGAGCTTAAGTGTCGGCAACCGTTTTTGACATAAAATGAATTCATCCTGTTTTAAAATTTGTTGAAATCTTCTTGTTGTTATTGGAAGACATAACTGGAGCCTTATTTGGGAAGAGTTGATTTGTTCGTTAACGGCTAAGCGTTTAATTTGCCTCTTAACCCTTTCACCGACTTTTGCTGAACGACCAGATCTCTTTTGCTTTCCATAATTTTCAGGATCTTTGCACTTTTGATTGTATATGGCGAATGGTTAAGCCCTTCGCCTTCAAGCTTAAAATCTTCATTCTCTCTTCCACTGACAGTGCTGTTCCTCTTGGCATTTTCTTTTTGGAAATAAAAAAAAGGAACATTTGATAAAAAATGAAGCAACTTAAACAATTTTTTCAAATGCAAACCGATTTAAATATTTTGAGCAGTTTTTGTTTTTAAAATTGTTCTTAACCACTTTTACTTAACAGCGAAACTCCTGTCTGTTATATTTATTTCGCACCGCACAACCAACAATACAGAGAAGAAGGAAACTAAATGACGAAAAACAAGGAATAAGACAGTTGAAATACAGTTAGTTTATACCTAACGAAGTGCACTTTTCAATACACTGAAAGAAAATTAGTGCTTCTCAAGGAAATTTATTCTTTTATGAAAAATTGTAAATAAAATTGCTTGTCCCATATAATTATTTCGCGTACTGTATGCAAAACAGTCAGTTCTGGGCAAATGAAAATCCACACATTATTCATGAGTCACCTTTGCGTAGTAAAAAAGTGACAGTGTGGTGCGGTATTTGGTCTGGAGGAGTCATTTCACCGTACTTTTTTCAAGGTTTTATATGGAGTTACTAATACTGTTACTGGAGAACGATATCGCCACATGATTTAAACATTTTTGTTATCTAAAGTGGGTGCTTTTGATTTGCTCAACATATGATTTCAACAAAATAGTGCCACATCGCATTACTATATCAACTGCTTCCAGACCTTACCTCCAGAAATGCTGAAGTCGAGTGGCCCCCATTGTCGTCAGATTTAACATCCCGAACTTATTTTTATTGGGATATCTAAAGAGCAGGGTGTGTGCTAATAATCCACATACACTGCTGCAACTCAAGAAAAATATTAGAGATGAAATAAGTGGAATATCGGCCGACATGTGTGTAAATGTTATGAAACATGTCATTAAAAGAGCTCGCATTTGTGAGGCTAGTAGAGCCGGACATCCGTCCGATCTATACATACATACTCGCAATGAACGACCCTCAACAAAACATGTGTTTTACAACAAAGTTATTCAAAAAATAAGTAGTATAGCCTCCCACAACAGACAAAAGTTTTCAATATACAGAAAAAACTTTCCATTTAGGAATATGAGTGGATGATTATTACAATTTCTATGTAACCATTTCACTGTCAAACAGGGTAATGTGCGCAGTTTCTATGAAAAAAAAAGAAAAAAAAAAGAAATTGGATCAATAAAACATTATTGTTGTGCAAGTTTTCTTGTTTGTTGTTTCTAGGAAGGTATGAAGTTTGTAGACCTTGTCCTCAATAAACGGATGAATGGGTTTTTCACGACAACCTTCTGAAGTATTAGCTCTCAGTAAGAAAGTATGCAGTAAGGCATATTAACTCTATCAAGCGCAAACCTCTTTGCCAACGTTACATCGATACGATTGATATGTTAGATGTAGATACGTATAACTAATTAATATATCGATACCACTCAATATACGTAGAAAGTTTTGTTATATACATCTTCGATCTCGACCACGGTAGTGTTACCTATGGCGGTGTCAAAGTAGAACACATGTAAAACACATGTTTTGTTGAGGGTCGTTCATTGCGAGTATGTATGTATAGATCGGACGGATGTCCGGCTCTACTAGCCTCACAAATGCGAGCTCTTTTAATGACATGTTTCATAACATTTACACACATGTCGGCCGATATTCCACTTATTTCATCTCTAATATTTTTCTTGAGTTGCAGCAGTGTATGTGGATTATTAGCACACACCCTGCTCTTTAGATATCCCAATAAAAATAAGTTCGGGATGTTAAATCTGACGACAATGGGGGCCACTCGACTTCAGCATTTCTGGAGGTAAGGTCTGGAAGCAGTTGATATAGTAATGCGATGTGGCACTATTTTGTTGAAATCATATGTTGAGCAAATCAAAAGCACCCACTTTAGATAACAAAAATGTTTAAATCATGTGGCGATATCGTTCTCCAGTAACAGTATTAGTAACTCCATATAAAACCTTGAAAAAAGTACGGTGAAATGACTCCTCCAGACCAAATACCGCACCACACTGTCACTTTTTTACTACGCAAAGGTGACTCATGAATAATGTGTGGATTTTCATTTGCCCAGAACTGACTGTTTTTTGTCTGTTCTGCAGTACGAGTATAATGTAATAAAAAAAAAAACTCATTTTCTTTAATTTTGTTTTCACCCTTAAATGGATCCCTTTTTCCACACGAAGCATATCCACGCATTTCTTCAAAGTAAACTACCAAAACTATAGAACAATTTTGTAAAAATTTGTAGAAAATTAGTTTAAGATGTCCCTAGCAAAAATCCCTAAGAAAAATTACTAAGTTCAATTCAAGGAATCAACTTACCCATTAAAAAAAAAAATAAACAAATTAAATAACAATAAAATTTAGAAAACTGTATCCGATTTGGAGAAGCGTGTTCATAACCATTTTATATATTTTGTAAAGCAAATAGTTCAATTGTGAAACCAAATTTTTATGATATAGGTACCAAACAAATAACGAGACCAGAGCAACAAACTATACGCACCATTTCGAAATTTTAATGAAATTTATATTTTAAATTACCTACATTAACCAATTTTTCAAATGGAAGTTTCAGTTGAATTTGAAAATTATTAAGTTAACGAAATCTTATTTTACAGATTAATCTCATCTTAAAAAAAAGGTGATGAGACTTTTTATATTTTCTGTCCAGTAGTATGGACAATTTTCAATTCTAAATCAATTCAATAAAGAAATTGAATAAATAACGTGAATAAAGTGTAAATCTTCCAAAGACTGAATTTGCGAGAGCTAAGCAAATGTAAAAGTTAAAATGAAAACAATTATTAAAACATTATACATTATACTTAAAAAAGAACATGTTTTCATAAAAAAAGTGTAACTAAATAAGTTTTTTTTTTTTAAGTCATTACCATTAAATTTAAAGAAAAATGTTTACGTTTATGTCAATGAATATATCCCTAAAAAATATATAAAATGTAACTACATAGTAAATGAAACTTTTGTAAATATCTTGCTCACAGTAAACAAAAAAGAAAAATTAGTATAAAAAACCGTTAGTTATGATTGCATAAGAGTATATATATATATATATATAAACAATATTTTAAGATCAGTTAGATATAAAATTAAATAAATTAGTCAAACTAATCATTATCATTTAAGATACGAACAAACGGAAAAGTTCATAATAAATTTGAATAAAGAATATAAAACACGAAATTTTAAAAATATTGTTAATGTGTTAACAAAGAAAAAAATAAGAAAAGAAAATCGTGGCAAAACATAAAATAAAAGAAATATTTGAAAATCAAATTAGACTTGTTTTTATTTAATAACTTAAACAGGGTGTTACAAAAAAGACTTAACACCAAACAATAAAGTCTTTAATAAACATGGGTCCGATTTCCTAAATTTTTGAGACAATATTCAACAATGTATAATAACATAGATGGCAAAAACAGAATCCTGGATAAAGCGGATTTATGAACCTTGTGGTATGTATTAGTTTCCATCATTTTATTTCATTAATTCAACTTTTCAACAACACTTACAATAGACTTTAATCTTTAAGGCATAAATGTTGACATTTTCATTACATTATTTAAAATTAGAATTGAGATGACATGACAAAATTAGGATTACTTAGTTTAAAACTTCATGTTAAATTCTGCCGTTAAAATAATTTCAATAGAGAAATGAGACAATTTATAATATTAGATAGTATTATTTGTATCTGCAATTTAAAAAAGACGTAATATGCCGAAAGAGAGTATCATAAAAATTATTCGCATCGTGGAGTCTTCTTACGCTGAGAGGAAGTGCGTTCCAAAGGCGAATGACATGAATAAAGAATTGGCGTTCCGAGACCTGATAAGTAACGCGAGGTGGAGCCAACGTCAAAGAACGTTGTGATTGTGCGAATTTTAGTTTTTTGTATAAGTATTGAAGCTGTTTGGTGGTTATGGCTTTGTGTAAGTACTTGATTGTGCAAAACTCAGGATACTTTTCTAGTGTACCAAGTATTTTCTTAGCATAGGCGGAAACATGGTCATGTCTTCTTAACACAAAAAACATAACGCGTTATATTATTAAAGGCAACTTGTAAAGGGTGGTTAAGTTTAAAGGACCGATGTTGATTTTGAATAAAACACAAATTATTTAGGAAATTACTGTCATTTCTTTTTATTATGATAATATTGGTATGGTTCAATTATGTATGGAACAAAATATCGGCCAAATGGCCGCCGCGACCTCGGCGGCACACCTCCATCCGATGGTCCAAATTTTCGATGACGCTGAGGCATAATTGAGGTTCTATGCATGTCGCGCAAAAGAGCCATCGTTTCGTTAGCTGTGTGGCAAGTAGCACCATCCTGTTGAAACCACATATCGTCCACATCCATATCTTCCAATTCGGGCCATAAAAAGTTCGTTATCATCTCACGATAGCGAACACCATTCACAGTAACTGCCTGACCGGCCTCATTTTGGAAAAAATACGGCCCGATGATGCCGCCAGCCCATAAACAGCACCAAACAGTCACTCTTTGTGGGTGCATTGGTTTTTCGACAATCACTCTTGGATTATCATTCGCCCAAATGCGGCAATTCTGCCTATTGGCGAATCCACTGAGGTGAAAATGTGCCTCATCACTGAAGATGATTTTCTTCGAAAATTGATCATCCACTGTTGTCATTTCTTGCCACCATTGTGACCATTGACGACGCTTGAAATGGTCAAGAGGCTTTAGTTCTTGAGTCAATTGCACCTTGTAAGCGTGTAAATGCAAGTCTTTATGCATAATGTTCATCAACGACGAGCGTGAGAGGTGCAATTGTTGGGCACGACGACGAGTTGAGGTGGACGGCTCTTCAGCCACACTATCGCGAACAGCAGCAATATTTTCTGCAGTACGAGCTGTACGAGCATGCACTGGTGTTTTCACATCTCCCACAGACCCAGTTTGCACAAATTTTTGCACGATTTTTCCGATTGTACGCACATTTGGACGATTAAATTGACCGAAAGAATCACGAAATGCACGATATGCATTTTGATTTGAACGCCCATTTTCATAATAAGCCTGAATAACTTTAACGCGTTGCTCGATTGTGTATCTTTCCATGGTTCAAATTGAGTTAGTCTGAAATTGAGAAATGTCAAATGAAATGCAGAAAAAAACTTGACGTTTAGGTGTGGTTCACATTCAACATCGGCCCTTAAAATTTAACCACCCGTTATATGTCAACTCTACTGCGAAGGCTAAATGCAACTTGATCGTGGTGATGACATCAGGAGGCCGGAAAAAAATACTGTGAATCATGAGCAACGACAAAAGCAAAAACAATCAAGCTGCCCAGTTATCTGGACAGTCACCCTTAGAGTTCACTGAAACTTAATACCAGCTGAGTTTCAAACCAACTACACCAATTTGTCTTTCTCTCTGTCTCTTCCCCTTTCCGCAAAACTTTAGTATAAGGGTATTCATAACCCCTTTCACACGTGCAAATTATAAAAAAAAAATATGATTCTAGAAAAAGTATGGACAAGTTTACACTTGCATTTATTTTTTAATGCAACTGGAACCGATTTTGCACGTGTTTATTAGTTAGCAAGCGTCAGTGGTGTATGAACTTGTTCGTATAAGACTAGTAGTTGCTGACCTAACTAACCCCGCCGTGCCATACATAAGTATATAGGGTGACCAAATAAGAACGACAGGAACAGAAATTTAAATAAAACAACAATGGTATGAGATATCGAGTTATTATCGATTCTGGCTTTAATTTGAAGCTACATTCATGCCATTATGTATGGAATAGCACATTTAAATGGTCGCCTCGACTTCGCTGGCAGTGCTTCAAGCGGTCCGTCCAATTCTTGATGGCTCGGTCCTATATGTGCGGCATTATTCCAGCAATAGCGTCTCGAATGTTGGCCTCGAGCTCGTACAAAGTGGTTGGCTTGTTAGCGTAGACTAAAGACTTGACGTAGCCCCAGAGAAAATAATCGAGGGGTGTCAAGTCGCATGATCGCGGCGGCTAATTGCTGAACGCTCGCCGTGAGATGACCCAGTCGCCAAATTTTTCCACAGCTCGTATACTTATATCGATGTTGCGAACTCTAGGTACAGAAAGTCGGTTAACATCGCTCTGTACGATGCATGGTGTCGCCTTCCTCATTTCGAAAGAAATAAGGTCCGATGATGACACCGTGGCATAAACCGCACCAATTAATCAATCTTTGTGGATGCATTGATGCTTGGTCAACCGATTGTGGATTGTGGTTGCTCCAATAATAGCAATATTGCTTGTTGACATAGCCTCTGAGCCAAAAATGGGTCTTGTCCGAGAAGATTTTGTGGCCAAAATCCATATCTCTGGCCAACATTTCCAGCGCCCAATTTACGAACTCACGGCATTGTTTATGGTCGCCCGGCGTCAGCACAATCTTATACGGATGTAAGCCCAAATTCAACCGCAAAATAAGCCTGGCTGACTCTCTGGCGATGCCCAATTCAGCTGATCGGCACCGAATCGGCATTTCTGGGTCTTCCTCGATACTGGCCGCTACGGCGGCTATGTTTTCTTCACTTCGCACCTTTCTCTATCTGGTTGGTGGCTGAAGGTCCAAAAGAGTGTACTCATGATCAAACTTTTCCACGGTGCGACAAATTGCCTGCGCACTGAGCCTTGATGACGGCCGACCTCACGACAAAATTCACGTTGCGTATTTACAACTGAGCCGGAATTTCGATAATATTTTCTAATAATTTCCACACGTTCGGGAAGTGTCGAACGGTGCTTGATGAAATGGCAAACCTTGCTGAATACTTTGACAGCTGGATATCATTGGTAACTTTGACAGCTGCTGAAATATAACAATTGGATAAACTATCCTTGCTATCTGGTCACCCTTTATTTCTTGTATGGATGCGTCTGACGAGTATATCATTTTTAAATTGTTGGCACTTATTGAGTTTTGCAAAAACCGTCTTCTAACGTATTTCAACCTACTTCTCATGCAGTTTTCGTCAACATTTTATATTACGGCATAAATGAGAGTAAAACCCATTGATAAATCACTCTCAACTATTAATATTCAGTTTAATGACATACTCGTATAAAGAGTCGTCCATTAAGAGCTTTAATTTTAGATTTTTTATTTAATTTTAGTCTACAGACCCTACCATTGCATGTGCAATACGATATCTGATAAATTCCCACCTCGGTCATCCTTTTGAGGAAATTTTGCATGCTATTTTCGCACAATAACAGCTCTAATTTTATCTGTGAGCACTTGAATCATTTTTGGATAATTGGCATAGATCTTATATTTAATGTGTTCTAAAAGAAGTTTAGCGGCGTTTAAATCTTCGCAACTCAAAATTAAGAGCCGAATAATGCGGTTTTTTCACGCTTTGTGTGGCACGTAGCCCCATCCTGCTGAAAATAAACATTATTCAAGTCTAGTTCTTCAATTTCAGCAAAAAAAAAAAAAACTAGTATAGTTCGGCAGCGCAATCCATTGCCTGTGACAGTGGCACCGGATTCGTTATGGCAGAAATAAGATCAAATGATACTGCGTGCAAAAAAACCACACCAAACTGTCACTCGTTGTGGATGGAGAGGCTACGCAACAATCACTCTCGGGTTTTCGGTGCCACAGATGCGACAGTTCTGTTTATTAACGAAGCCTTGCAGATGGAAATGAAGAAATCATGATGATTCTCTTAAAAAAATTAGCATCACCAACCTAAATTTCTAACACCCAAAAAACAGTTGAGCCAGTTAAACTTTGTAAGCAGTATTCCAAGATTTTTATGCAAAATGCGGTGTAGGCTGGTTTGGGATATGCCTTATTGCTACGAACGTCTTTTAATGGACAAACCTGGGTTCTCACCAACATTTTCAGTCACAGCAAAAATGTTTTCGATATTTGAGTGATTAAAAAACTTTTGTAGGTTTGTAGAGTTTGTATGTCACGATTTAGATAACATGCCATTTTTTGATTTCATTTTCGGAACTGACGATTCCATAGCTTGTAATACCACCGTATTTAGATTCCCGATATAAAAATCGCATTCTTCATTAGTAAGATTCCTATTACAAGGAATACTACAAGAGAAAATACAATTCCTATATTTCCTGATGGCACAACGCTGGAATTTGCACCAATCGGTCTGCCTAAAATTCAATTTAGGGACTTCGTGCTGCGTTGCGAAGCTAAACGTGGAGTCGCCAGCAAATGTCACCGGCATAACTATAGCATTGTGGTCGCTATCATAAGGCAGTATTGAAAGTTTATTACCGTGGACCGTCTGTATTTGCAGTCGCGCGTCCGCTATGCAAAGGTCAAGATAAGAGTTTCCAGAAAGAAAACTTGGTGTAACTGGGCTATAAAACTTGAATTTATACCCGATTTAGTTTTCCTCAATAAAGCGATTTAGAAATCTGCCTCTAGCATTGGCCCTTGAGCTCATCCAGCTCGAGTGTTTCGCGTTTAGATCTCCCGCTAAGACGAAAAAGTTGTTTATTTCCGAGAGGCAGCGCGATAATGGTTGTCTCAAGACAACTAAAGTTTCTAATTGCATTCCGTTCAACCGATGTGAAGCGTAGTGCTTTTCGAACGAGTATTGCCGTACCGCCACCTCTTGTTGATTCGCGTCTATCTGTCCGTATTACGTCGTAGTTTTTGAATTCCAAGTAATTCCTGTCATTTAATTTTGTTTCACTCATAAAAAGTACGTCGGGCCTATGACCCACCACAAATCGCAGTAGGTCACCGCGCCTACTAAGGGAGATAATAGAGTTGACATTGAGAGCAGCTATTTTGAGGGTTGCAAAATTTGGCCTAGTCATTTTGACGAGTGAAAATGTTGAGAAGGGCATCTACCTTCGCCGACAGATCTGCAACAGTCTTGGTCAGACCGTCAATTTGTATTTGCAAACTATCGTTTGCAGGGCGCACAATACTTTTGGACCCAACAATGTTGGAGCCAACAATATTGGAGCGCAATGCATTGGGGCTGACTGCTTTTGTGCCAACACTATTCCCTACTATGTCGGCAAAGGAAACGCCACCCCGAACATGATTGTCAATCATTGTGATTTTCTGTGAAACCTTTTGCTGTGTTTCCCTTTTCTGTGCTTGAAGCCGATCTGCCAGTCTCTTGTAGCTTTCACAATCCCGCCAGGAGGAAGGGTGACAGGACTTCTGACAAAGAACGCAAAATAGCTGTTCCTTGCTCGCATCTTTTTGCACCTGGCACTCACCATGCTCATGCGAATTTTGGCACTTGACGCACCTCCTAATCATCTTGCAATTCGGAGAAGCATGTCCGAATCTCTGGCATCGATGACATTGAAGGACACCGTTCCTCCGAATTCTTCCGAAGGTCACTAAATGCCCCTCTAGGTACCTGATAGTACTCAGGTTCTGTACTTTGCTATCCGAAGATAGCTGTACCGCTATAATAGGCAGGACTCTATTTTCTCGCTTAGAGTTCGCGGTAGCATACCTGAAAGCCCCAACAAAATTTAGGTTTTCTATTTTTAGCGCTTTTGACTCTTCCAAGATTTCATCTGGGTTGAAACCAACACTAAGACCTTTTAACTAGAATGACTGTAACTTGTCTTCCTTATTTGTGTACAAAAAATATTCCGTTCCTGCTTCGTCAAGCAATTCCTTCACTTTGTTACAGTCATTCTTATCTTTAACAGTTAAAATAATTTTACTGTTTATATTTTTTATGTTTTGCTGTCTTCTTTGTATATTTTAATTGGAGGTGGTGTCCTTTTTTTTGTTACCACTGGTGCTGTTGTTTTATCCGACGTTTTTTCACCCACACTGTCTGATATTGTTTTGTGTTCTGTTCAGCCGTTATTTTTCACAGTCTTCTTTTCGCTTCATTCCTTGATTTCATCATTGAAATGAGCGTGCTCGAAGTTATGGGTGCATCTTGTGTAGTTCCAGTATTATTATTTTGTTCTGACGTATCTACGTCTAGTAGAGCAAATTGATTTTCGCGATCACTGCACGATGTCACAATTTTGGGTGTTTTTCTTTTTTTTGTAACTTTTTTTTTTAAATGAGGAGTCACTGTCACTTTCCTGCATTTCTTTTATTTTTTGTTTTAGTAATAATACTTCTTGTTCATATTTGTTTGCTAATTGGAATATTTCCATAAATTGTTCGCGTGTAATTTCAGCCGTATCCATCGCCCCCGCTCCCCTTTCAGAGGATGTCATTTTGCCGCGGATCACTTTTTTTATTTTTTGTCTTATTTTTCTTTCCTTTAATAATAACAATTGGAATACCCCAAAGGTAGGGTATAGTGTTTTAATTGTCTTTTTTTCAATATTTAATAGTATCAAAATCGTAAAAATATATTATTTCTAATTTGTTAAAATCGAAGCAAATTATTTTCGTATTGACAAAAACACAACCGGTTACTTCGAAATTATTTTTCTGAATCAAATATATTGATCAGGTTCACAATAGCTGGGCGAGAAGGTGTTTCATAGTGACCGAAAAAAGAACGAACTTTACGAAATATCTCACCATTTTTGTAATGAATTTTCACAATTTCTTTGCGTTGCTCACGTGTATTTCGCTCTATTTTCTTGAACCGTTGAATTTTTACTTGATAGCTGCCAAGAAATGACAACTTTATGTTTGAAAGGTCTAAAATACCGCGAAATTTGAAATGAAAGCTCTTAATGGATGACCCTCTAGTTTTTAAAAAAATGTAGCTGCCTTTTCCATTTATTCATTATCTTCAGCTTTATGCTTAAAAGTGGTAATAATTTCGATAAATTATGACTATAGTTTTAGAACGAAGTTTCCTCATTTGCATATTTGTATGTCGATAATTTTCGAACGATTTTTGGTTCAAATACCTTACAAATCATTCAGCAAAATGGTAAATGGAAATATGTCCATTTTCATTGTAAATATAAGTATTTTACTGGGGAGAAATGTTTTAGTTGATTCCAAGTTTTAAAGGCTCAGGCCCCAATAGATCACCTTGACTGCATAAAAAAAAAAATATCCG
The DNA here is from genome assembly GCA_963082735.1 of Pocota personata. Classification (NCBI taxonomy): domain Eukaryota; kingdom Metazoa; phylum Arthropoda; class Insecta; order Diptera; family Syrphidae; genus Pocota; species Pocota personata. The sequence continues at coordinate 62,803,906 of OY720429.1, read as the reverse complement.
TTTTCGCACCCGTCCCTTTTGTTACGGATAATAATCGTTATTTTATACCTACACCTAATATCTAATGTGTTACATATAATAGAAATGTAGTTTTTGTCTTCGACCTCGATTTTATGTCCAACGACTGATTCAATATTAGCGAAATGCTTGATTTAAAATACACTCCTCAAAGTGAACTCGTTCCATTAAGTCTTAACTGAACAAAAGTAGCCCATGTACAGAGTGAAGTTAAGTGTGATTCAAATTCTCGAGAAAAAAAAAAAAAAAAATTAATCAAAAGACCAACTGATCAAAAAATCGATTATTTAAAATCACATGTCCACAGTAATTCACATTCTAAGAGTCGAAATTTTAGCAATTTCTGATATGGAATCATCTCTAAGTAGCCCACTATAGTATTATCAATATAGTACGGTATGTACTAAAGGGTGGTTAAGTTTTAAGGGCCGATGTTGACTTTGAATAAAACACAAATTATTTAGGAAATTACTGTCATTTCTTTTTATTATGATAATATTGGTATGGTTCAATTATGTATGGAACAAAATATCGGGCAAATGGCCGCCGCGACCTCGGCGGCACACCTCCATCGGATGGTCTAAATTTTCGATGACGCTGAGGCATAATTGAGGTTCTATGCCGTTAATGTGCTGAATTATCTCATCCTTTAGCTCTTGTATTGTTGCTGGCTTATCGACGGACACCTTTTCTTTCAAATAATCCCAAAGAAAGAAGTCCAACGGTGTCAAATCACATGATCTTGGCGGCCAATTGACATCGCCACTACGTGAGATAACACGGCCATTGAATTTGTCGCGCAAAAGAGCCATTGTTTCGTTAGCTGTGTGGCAAGTGCCACCACCCTGTTGAAACCACATATCGTCCACATCCATATCTTCCAATTCGGGCCATAAAAAGTTCGTTATCATCTCACGATAGCGAATACCATTCACAGTAACTGCCTGACCGGCCTCATTTTGGAAAAAATACGGCCCGATGATGCCGCCAGCCCATAAACCGCACCAAACAGTCGCTCTTTGTGGGTGCATTGGTTTTTCGACAATCACTCTTGGATTATCATTCGCCCAAATGCGGCAATTCTGCCTATTGACGAATCCACTGAGGTGAAAATGTGCCTCATCACTGAAGATGATTTTCTTCGAAAATTGATCATCCACTGTTGCCATTTCTTGCCACCATTGTGACCACTGACGACGCTTGAAATGGTCAAGAGGCTTTAGTTCTTGAGTCAATTGCACCTTGTAAGCGTGTAAATGCAAGTCTTTATGCATAATGTTCATCAACGACGAGCGTGAGAGGTGCAATTGTTGGGCACGACGACGAGTTGAGGTGGACGGCTCTTCAGCCACACTATCGCGAACAGCAGCAATATTTTCTGCAGTACGAGCTGTACGAGCATGCACTGGTGTTTTCACATCTTTTTACTTACTTACTTATGTCCTGTATCCCCTTGTGGGTTCTAGGGCCTCTACAACGCCTAGCGCCATCGTGTGCGATTTCTGGAAATGTGCCTCAGCTCTCCCCAACTCTTTCCCAGTTGCCGTGCTTCCTTCTCTGTTCTGCGCCACGTACTCCTAGGACCGCCGCGTATCCTGCCATCCTGGGTAAGCGGGTTCCATTGCATCGCTTGGTTAGCTATGGACCTGTCACCCTTTCGGAGAGTGTGACCGATCCACTGCCACTTTCGTCGTCGTATGGTTGTGCCTATAGGTTCATGGCCCGTTCTCTGATAAAGCTGTTCGTTAGAGATACGGTTTGGCCAGAATATCCTTAAGATGTAACGTAGACACCTATTGACAAACGTTTGCAGCTTCCTCGTGATAGTGACGGTCACTCTCCAGGTACCACATCCATATAGCAACACGGATTCAACGTTGGAACGGAACAGTCGTAGCTTGGTGTTTAAGCTAATTGCATTACTTCGCCAAACTATGGATAGCATCCCAAATGCAGATTTTGCTTTACCTATTCGGCTGGCTATATCCAGTTCGGTTCCGCCATCGGTTGAGACAATACTCCCAAGGTATTGGAAACTCTCTACTCTCTCAACCGTTTGTCCAGCAATGCATATATGAGTTGATGAGTTTGGTCCTAGGCTGATCATTTTTGTTTTTGCCGAGTTAATTTTCAGCCCAACGACGTCTGCTTCCCTCTCCACATTTGCTGTCATTTGGTGAAGGTCCATTATTCTGTGAGACAGTAGGCATACATCGTCGGCGTAGTCGAGGTGTTTGAGTTCAGATGTAAGAGTCCATCGAATTCCTCCATTTCCTGTTGATAAGGCCGCATTCAGCACATCGCTAATCACCAATAAAAACAATATTGGTGAAAGTATGCAGCCTTGCCGAACCCCACTTTGGACTTCGAATTCCTCAGACAGCCTTCCTCTGTGCAAAACGTGACATGTGGACCCATCATATGTAGCTTTGATAATTGCTATTAATTTATCCGGAATGCCTCTCCTGCGCAAGGCACGCCAAATAAATTCCCGATTGACACTATCAAACGCCTTTTCAAAATCGATGAACAACAGGTGAAGTGGTGATCGATATTCAACACATTGCTCGATGATGATCCGCAGGGTGTTGATGTGGTCGACACAGGAGGATCCAGAGCGGAAACCTGCTTGTTCGGCGTCAAGTGTGTCTTCAAGGTGTTCTTTGATTCGCTCCAGGATGATTCTAGCTATTATCTTGGCCACAGCAGGCAGCACGCAGATACCTCTCCAGTTTTCGCACTGCATTAGGTTGCCTTTTTTAGGGAGCTTGACAATCATTCCCTTTTTCCACTCATCCGGAAAACTCTCGGCTTCCCATGTTCTCCCGACAAGTGGGAACAGTAGCTCTGCCGATGCTGTTGGCGCAGCTTGAAAAAGCTCCGCGGGTATGCCGTCAAGTCCTACCGCCTTATTAGTTTTCAGTGCTTTGATTGCGGTAATAATCTCTTCTTTACTGGGGGTTGTGGTGCGAATTCGGGAACTTCTTTCTAATTGTTTCCACTCCACGTGAGAGATGGTCCCTTAATTCTTGGCGCACTGTGGGAACTCTCAGTCGGTCTACATTGAACCTAGGTATTCTTGTGTCGTTAGATCTACGAACGGCAGCAGTGCGTAGTCGGAGAGTAGCTATCATAAGATGGTGATCTCGTACCAACCCCATGTCGGCACCTCGCCTGTTTCGGACGTCTAGGAGACTACTTCTAAAACGGCGACTGATGGCAAAATGGTCAATTTGGTTGGAGGTTGCTTGCCTGTCAGTTGACACCCAACTGATTTTATGGCAGGCTTTGTGCTCAAACATGGTGCCACCTATGACAAGACGATTTGCGTTGCAAAAGTCAACAAATCTTTCGCCGTTGTCATTCCGATTGCCTAGTCCGTGCCGTCCCATAACATGTTTGAGCCCTTCGTTGTCGCAGCCTACCTTGGCATTCAGGTCCCCCATCACAATGACAATGTCGCCATTGGGTGTTGCATTATGAACAGCTCCCAACTGGTTGTAGAAGTTCTCCTTTTCTTCCTCAGACGAACCATCCGTGGGGGCGTAACACTGTATGATGGTGACGCGACGTACTCTCGTCCGGAATCTGGCCGTTAAAATCCTATCACCGTGCGGTTGCCAGGTAATTAGGCCTCTGCGTGCTGTTGGCGTTAGCAGCAGTCCAACTCCATATCCACGGGGGTTTCCGGTTGGTCTTCCGGAGTAGAGTAATACAGTATTACGCGTTGGGGATTGGTACTCACCCGCATCTAACCATCTTATCTCGCTTACTCCCAATATGTCCAGCCTATATCGCATGAACTCATGCTCCAATTGAAGGAATCTGGCGTTCTGAGGTCCTTCACTATGAGAGTCAAGGAGCGTCTTCACATTCCAGAAACCAATCTTAGTCCGGGTACGATAGCCAAAGGTCGTCAACGTATTATCAGTCCTTATCCGAGGCATTGTGTCGGTTTCCATAGCTATTGTAGTTTCGGTAACGCGGGTTGCTGGC
>OY720429.1:62775206-62799692 GCA_963082735.1 Pocota personata | reverse complement strand
AAGGCAAGGAGATAGGTAGCGTGGAAGAGAATGAGTAGAGTTTTCGGCACTCGATTCACAACGCCCAAACTAAGTGGTTGTTTCAATTTCCAACAGTATCGCAAATCTAACAACTGTCATTAATTATTACAGTTACCACTAGTGATTGCAATGGAAGGCTTCTTTCAATAATTTATTTGATGACAATGGTTTCCTTCACATGAGAAGTTCCTTGCCAACGACCAATATAAAAATATTCTCATCTTAATTCTAACAAATTAAATGAAAACTGCAGGATAACCCTTTCATAAGTTAAATCCGGTCCTAAGTTATAAAAGGACAACTGAGGTTCTATAATTATTGTTGAGGAAGATGTTGATCGGCTACTACTTCTGATAAGTTTGGATAGTTATGCAATTTCGATGCCATTGAAATTAGAAAAGGATGCATTAACGTTAATATGTGGTATACTAATAGTCTTAAATATCTCTGTGATATTTGCATTACATATACGTATACTCGTAGTTTCGATACGGGCACAGAGTTAGTAAATAAACTGACAAATGACGAATGTTGTCTAAATAATAGCCATAGTGAATAGTAATTAGTAGTTCTTGCAAAATATGTAGTAAATAATTCGTCTGTAACTTAGAAGTAAAGATTCGGGTCCCCAGTTCTTACAAAACCATATTCAACCCCTTTTCGCATATACCATCCTCTATGACGGAACCATAAGAAAAAGTCCGAAGAAAACGTCTTGAGGAAAAAAGTCGACTTTAATTTTTTTTTATTTTACTCGTACTTCTTATGAATATAAATATTAGCCTTAACTTCTACGGTACCGATTTGTAATCCTTCGTCTGTACCACTGCTTTAGGCAAACACTGAAATAAAATCGGAATAATGGCTAAATGGATATAAAATTGCACAGATGACCTGCTCTCTGTTCTTCACAAAAGCTTTACGCAAAGCCGCATCCAGTGAAAGAATCACAAGACTATGTTTGCAATAATTTATAAACATGGTCGAGCTCAACATTGACGAGGATTAGCTGAACTACGTCAAAAAAAGTCAATAAAAATATGTATGTATACATACAACTACAAATACTATATATATACACTATGTTAATAATGTAGGTTTTGTACATAGTGACCAAGAGAGAGCGGAGAAAGTGATTTAAATTTGTTAATTTTTCACTTAGACATTGCAGTATGAATAATATGTCCTTAGTAGACTGCTTACGAGACTAAAAAATTTGTGTAGCCAGTTTACTAACAGACAAAACTCGGAGGTTAGGAAATCGTTGATAAAGAACCTCCAAATATTAATTAGAGCAAATTATAGGCGGTCGGCTAATTTGCACTGGGCAACAAGATTCTAGCTATCAACGGAACGATTTCAACGACCTTCAGTGTCTGAAAATCCCCCGAACAACTTACAATGAACGCTTACTTACAGGAGCAGGAATAGATCCTGACGCTGTCGATGATGACGACTTTTTTGTGATCGGAGAAGGTGGAGGCCATTGGAATTATTTTCGAGGATGTGTATAAGGTAAATGCTAGCATTCGCCCGAACCACGACCTTGAGAATAGAGTACTTATGCACAACCTCTACTTTCGAAATGATATAGGGCACTGGCGATCAGAGAATACTGGTTTTACCGGGTTCGATAAGATCAGGATATACTGCGACGACTGGAAGCTGAAGATCAACTTCCAGAAGACAGAGATTATTCTGTTTAAAACGTCGTTATCTGGGGCTTCCAGGGATACCAGAAAGAATTGGCGAAAGTTCTCAATCGTGGGACAGCACGGGCAGCCACTAGCGAGTCGAAGTGTGGTTAGATACCTTGGGATCTGGCTAGATCAATATCTATATTTTAACAAAAATGTAGATGCTGCTCTGGCCAGAGCCAGAGGTGCTTTTGCCCTTACAAAGAGACTGTTTTATAGCAGTCAACTCGATGCAAGGGTGAAGGTAATCTGCTACATGGCCCTTATTCGGCCCATGCTCGTATATGGATGTCCCGTGTGGTTCAACGTGGGAGCAAGCTGGATGGAAAAGATTCGGGTGTTTGAGACGGCTCGCCTTAGGGCTTGTCTTCAGTTGTACAGAACACCAGAGTCCCAGTACATAAAATTCTATTCTAATGAGGTCCTGTATAACAGGGCGAACATAAACAGAGTGGATAATTTAATGATCAAGATGATTCGAAGGCACACTGTAAGAGCTATGTCCTCGATGAATAACCTGATCTCTGGGGTATACTACCCCAATGATTTGTATCACGAGAGCGTGTGCCTTAACGGCTTCATCCCCCCAGAGGCGTTCCTATTTTTAGATAGAGAAGGTCTGATACAGGGTAGGATAGCGGTGCCGCTAATCTACCATGCTGCCCGAAATGCTGCGGACAGGCGACTTAACTACGACCGACACGTCGCACATAGCACCACGGAGCGTCTCCGGTTTAGTAGAGCGGTATCAAGCCGTGATATGGCAGATGCAGTAAGACAGCACCAGAAATTCTGGTGGCTCGGGGACGGAGAGGGAACTCCCTCGTCGTTTCCTTTTGATTCGGGGTAGCCTCACAAGGGCCATAGTCGGTGTAGCTTTTTAGAGCCTGGCCGGCTTACATAGTTCTAAGGTCGGTTTAAGTTTTAAACTTTAAAAAAAAAAAAAAAAAAAAAAACCTTATATTTACATGTGTATATATGTATGTATACTATATGTATTATGAAGGTATACAACATATCTATATATATGTATATATATATGTGGCCGTGGTGTAGTGGTAACATCAACGCTTGTCACGCTCTTGGTTCACGGTTCAAATCCTGATCTCAACAGTCATCTATTCAGTGCACTGAAATAATTTAATGGTATTCATATCCCATTTGGCCCGCGCAAATTATAAAAAAAAAAAAATATAAAAAAAATATTCGCTTGTTTAATCACGTACCTTAGAATAAGTAGTTTTTAGGTAGTTTGTAAGTTTTATAAAAAATTCAGTTCATATACTAAGTTTTTGCTTCAAAATTTTTTCTTAGTTTCTCAATATTTGTATGTATAGATATAATAAATATTTTAAGTTATGTTACGTCGAAAGACATAGTTTAAGCATTAGGTTTAGCTTAGAGCGCCCGCATAGGGCCATTAAGTTAGTACATATATAACATAGTTAAGTTAGTTAAGCTAGTTTTAAGCGTTTTTTGTGTCTAGCTGTTAAGATTCATGAATTCCAAAAATAAAAATGCATTAAAAAAAAAAAAAAACGGAAGACATTATAGAGAGAACAATTTAAAAATTCGGAAGTGAAATGTGTGTCAGATATCCAGGTCTCTGTAAAAATTATAATATCAAAGCATAATGCCGATGAAGATAAAAATTTTTTTTGCATTTTAGTTCTCCGACATTCTGATAATATAAAGAATAATTACATTTAGGTTGATTTATTGACGATGCAGCATGAGTTAATCGTTTTTAGGATGGATCCGGGTAATAACAGGATTTGTTGAATTCGATGGAAGACTCCTTGAGGCATTTCTAACCCGAGGAACATACTCGTGCACCAAAGTTCCAACGGGCCAAAAATCTTTAGAAAGAAGTTGATGAAAGTTAGCATGAGCAGCTTATACGATGCAATTTCCCTTGGTTCATTGAAGCTGTATTTGAAGCATTTAATGAACGGCGATGGAGAGGGTCTTTTGATTCTGATGTAGTTCATTACGTCATCTACGGTGGTAGTTGATGCTAGTCTCGTTAAGAAAATAGACTTACGAGGAGCTTGATGTACTACAACCAGATTCACAGTAGGTGCAGTCTGGTCGGAGGTCTCCTCAATAGCTGGAAGAGGTTGAGGATCAAGTGCTTGTTCAATATTATCGGTAGCATTATTATCTATAGGAACGGCTACGGGCAGAGATAAGTTTATTGTAGGAGTTACGCAGCTTTCCGAACTCGATGAAGCCACGGCAAAAGGTTCGCCAGTTGATATCGTAGGGACCGCTTTCTTAGATATAGGGTTTGCTTTAACTCCCCTAGGCAGCTTAGGACGAGTGGCATTGGCCTCTTTCAATTTATCTTCTTGGCAACAAACAAGGTCATAAAGTTTGTCGTAATTTGCTAAATGATCTTTGAATACAGATTGCAAACGTCCTAGCTCAGACGAAATATAATTGACCGGTACTCTGCACTCGGCAAGCAATCTCAATAGAGTACGTGACGAGAATTTTCTGCAATGCGAGCAGAACCACTGAAGTCCATTTGGAGTGGTGCTTCGTAGCTCATCACCAACTTTAGCTGACAAATTAACGCATTTAGTGTGGAATAACTTAAGACAGCCGTCACAAGATATAAAGGGTGGTTAAATTTTAAGGGCCGATGTTGAATGTGAACCACACCTAAACGTCAAGTTTTTTTCTGCATTTCATTTGACATTTCTCAATTTCAGACTAACTCAATTTGAACCATGGAAAGATACACAATCGAGCAACGCGTTAAAGTTATTCAGGCTTATTATGAAAATGGGCGTTCAAATCAAAATGCATATCGTGCATTTCGTGATTCTTTCGGTCAATTTAATCGTCCAAATGTGCGTACAATCGGAAAAATCGTGCAAAAATTTGTGCAAACCGGGTCTGTAGGAGATGTGAAAACACCAGTGCATGCTCGTACTGCAGAAAATATTGCTGCTGTTCGCGATAGTGTGGCAGAAGAGCCGTCCACCTCAACTCGTCGTTATGCCTCAGCGTCATCGAAAATTTGGACCATCGGATGGAGGTGTGCCGCCGAGGTCGCGGCGGCCATTTGGCCGATATTTTGTTTCATACATAATTGAACCATACCAATATTATCATAATAAAATAAAAAGAAATGACAGTAATTTCCTAAATAATTTGTGTTTTATTCAAAATCAACATCCGCCCTTAAAACTTAACCACCCTTTATAAATGTCATTTACACTATAGTCTTTTTTACAGTCAGCACAACCGATGTTCATTGTTAAGCGAAAAAAAAAAAGTTCCGTAAGCAGAACTTTAGGTTTAAGACACTGTTTTTTAACTTTTCCAAACTTATATGAACTATAGACACTGTGTTTACAACTTTAGTGCACTCTATTATCGACACTGAATTTAAACAATGAATATCAAGACTAATCAAGAGAGATAGCGGTCTTAGCACAAAAATGTAAGGCTAGTCGTCGTAGTTGTTTACGAGATCTGTCAATCGCACTACAACAAATTTGTGAATTGAGTGGAAGTAAAAGTAAATAAAAACAGTTTCAGTTTAACCCTATACTGTATACTTTATGAATCAATAAAACATTTACAATTTTCAATTAAAAATCGTTGCTTTCTATTAAAATTACTTCTTGCAAAAAATTTTGGGACACCCTCTCATTTCTTCTCATTTTTTAGTGTCTCCCCTTCATGCCTTCAAAAGCTCTTTCCCTAAATAGGATATGAGAATATAAATTTCCGCTTTACTTCTGCGACGGTTTTTAGTCTCCTATGCTGAGCTTCCACTAAGTTGTAGCAAATTCGTGATTTATTGAATCATAGACACACCAAAAGTCAGGGTAATACTGTGGTTTCGTTTTCTTGCTGCCAATATATACATATTTTTTTTTTAAACCAAAAACCATACTTTTGGGAATCATCGGCAACAAAGCTATTTTGCAGCACTTGAAAATAACTTGAAATTTCTTGTGGTTCAAGAAAGCCCACACTTTTTACCATCCAAATGTTAAGTAAAAATATCTCATTATTTTCATACTTAGAACCGAGATGTATTTTTTGGACTCGACGCTAAATGATTTACCCAAAGTGAAAAATGCAACAACTGAAACTGGCTGAAGGAAAAAATTGTCGGTCAATATCATTTCTGGTTTTATAGGAATATCCCACTCACCGCAAATTCTTGTCAATTCATAAAAAAACTCTTAATAAGCTTCTTTAGTTTTACTTGACATTAGGAAAAAAATAAGAGGAATGATTGCTTTTTCGATTAAACCATGGATAGTGAAAAGTTGGAGCTTCCATTAACCAGCATCTCGACTATTTAAGTAAATTTAAACTCGTTTTAGTACCTAAAATAATTATTTTTTGCGAGTTGAAATCTTTTTTGCTCAAAATAAAAAGTTGACCTTCCAAGTACCATAGACATTCGGATTACAAATCATTTCTAAATAATTAGGCTCTTTTATTTTTTCTTTGTATATTTGTCGCTTTACTGCAATTTTGGATGGTAAATAAGGCCTGTATTCGGTAGAGCATTGCGCGACACTGTCTCTAATTATTTGGGATATGTTGTTTCCCCAAAATTTGTTGTCTCTCATACCGTTTGGTTAGCTTTACATACGAGTACATCAAGATTATATGAAACAGGATTGTGGGAATGTTCACTGGGCTTCTTTTTTATAACAACACTGATCAACACTGCGATAATTCTACCTCTATTATTGCAGTATTTCGGTTTTTTTTTAGCACAACACCAATAAAAAGTATTATATACTGACTTTTTTCTAAATGATGTTCATAGCCATCATAATACGAGTATGTTTGTCACTACCTTTGTTGCTTTTTACAATTGTTATTTCTATTTTAAATAATTTGTTAAACAAAATGAAAGTTTCTTTGTTTTTTTTTTAATATATGGGCGCGCCGAAGGGGATATGAATACCCTTAAATTGCTTCAGGACACGGGTGTTTAGGAAAAGGGGGAAGAGGAACAGAGGAGGAGCCTGTGCACGTTGCTTTAAATGTTTGAAGGTTGTAGTGATGGAGAAATACAGAGCTGGTAGATCATTTCACATTCTTCTTCTTCTTCTTCTTCTTCTTCTTCTTCTTCTTCTTCTTCTTCTTCTTCTTCTTCTTCTTCTTCTGCCTTTTCTGCGCGATTGCGTAGGAACGTCGATTTGTATTGCCTTTTTTGGGTTCTTCTTCGAATCTTTGAACTTCTTATTCTATCAATCTTCGTTACTCCTGCTGTCATGCGAAGCATCTTCATCTCAGCTGCCGTTAATTTGCCCTCATACTTTTAGTACATTGTCCAGCATTGTGAACCGTATGTGAGCGCCGGACGTACAACTGCAGTGTAGAGCCTACACTGTACCCTGTCTAGAATGTGCAAAAAGGTCTCGGGTGCACCAGATATGGATGAATGCCTTATAAATTGAGGCCAGATTAGACGGGATAAAATATTTCTTGCACCGCTTAAGGAATCCTAGACATTTTGCAGCATTTTTGGACTTGAGAGACAGAAGACAGCATTGTGTTCTGGAAGCATTAAATTCCACTCTGTTGGTTGAACCCCATTTGATTATGTTGTACAGGTCGGAATTTAATGTGTTGAACATCCGTTGCCGTTCCTCTTCTACGTCCGAAGAGCAAGGACACAAGTAATTACAGCAATACTTATTTTGAAAGGCAGCAACTACCCTGCTTTCAAATGGCCAGCAAGCCTTCTGTAATGATTAGAAATGATTTAAAACATAACAATAACTGTTCTAATCAAAATCTGAAGCAATGCTTCACAGCTCACCTATTGAAAACAAACATCGTCTATATGCTGCTTGATGTTAGCCAGTTATACAGTTCAATCGACTGCCATCAAATTTGTACACAGATGCGATTTCTGAAGCGAATTTCAAACTGCGAGATTTTGGAAATAGAAATTTTAATTTTTCGGGATATTGATTTTTCGAGTAGTCGATAAATCGATATTTTAAACAATTATTATTTTGTTGGTAGATTATTAGTACGTAACTCAAATAATTATATCACCAGCCACATGCATTAGATATGTCACAATGGAAACGAAAACACCCAAAAAAAAGTTTTGACACGGACCCACCACCCGCGAATGTCTAGCAAACACCGGAGAATAAAATTGCCATGAGAAGTTTCTTTTAAATGAAACAAATTGCCGAAGTGGCTTAAAACTGTACGATTAGGTCCCTACAGCACGAGTGGCTGCGAGAAGCTAGGCCGGACCGTGTATGGACTGTTAGCACCAAAATAAATTTCGAAATATTATAATATCTCTAAAAACTTCTAATTCATCTTCTTATGATAGCTTTTCAAGTAGAGTCCTAAAAAATATCCAGTTACTAGTTTCAGATGTTCTATGTTTTATCTTTAGTCTTAGTAATGAGAAACGAATTTTCCCGAATTCACTCAAAAAGTCAATCGTACTTCAACTACATAAAAAAGGGGAAACTAAAATATTCAATAATTACCGTCCTATTTCCGTCCTATCTACTTTTTCTAAGGTTTTTGAAAAAGGTGTTAGGTCTCGAATGTTATCGTTCCTAGACAAAATTAATTTTTTTAGTAATTTTTAAGTAATTTTATTTTTTTTGTTTTAGAAGTGGAAGATCTACCGAAGATGCTTTTTTAAAGCAGTGCGGCGAAATCTATAATAGTATAAACGACTCGGAAATTCCTGCTATATTATTCATAGCTATTACCAAGGATTTCGACATGGTAGATCATTCAGAGGATCTATATATGCTTGGTTTGCTTCTTATTTGAATAACCATCAGTAAAGGGTAAACATTACCTGTTATTTAAGCTCGTAGAATGTCATTAACATACATAGGTGTTCCACAAGTTTAAGTTTTGGGCCCAATTTTATTCTAAATTTTCGTTAATTCACTTTTAATTCAACCTTTTAAATGCAAAAATAGCATTCGCTGATGATACTGCTCCGTAGACGATTTAGAATTCATAAATTAGTTATTTATCATTATGGGGGCAGTTTGTGAAGATATGTTTTTTTTCTGTAGGTGGGTCAATAAGTCCCTGAAAATTAACACAAATTGTGTCGTCACCTTAAATTTAATTTTTTTTTTGTCAAGAATCATTTTATCGTGGCAGCCATTTTTTATAGACGCCTACTAGCATTTTCGTTAAAATGGAAAAAAGTGAATTTCGTGTGCTCATTAAACACTATTTTATGCGAGAAAAAACTATCACGCAAACCAAACAAAAGCTTGACAAATATTATGGGGACTCTTCACCATCGATTGGAACCATTCACCACTGGTTTACTCAATTTCGGTGCGGTCGTACAAGCACAAGTGACGCCGAACGTTCTGGTCGCCCAATTGAGGTCACCACACCAGAAATGGTCGACAAAATCCATGGTTTGATAATGGAGGATCGCCGAGTGAAAGTGCGCGAGCTTGAAGAGGCCACAGGCTTATCACATGGGTCCGTGATTTCGATTTTGCATAAATATTTGGACATGAAAAGGCTTTCCACACGATGGGTGCCGCGTTTGCTCACAATCGACAACAAACGCATTCGTTTGACAGCTTCAAAGGTGTGTTTGGCGATGTTCCAGAAAAATTCGTCTGAGTTTTTGCGCCGTTTCGTAACCGTGGATGAAACCTGGATTCACCACAACACACCAGAAACCAAGGAACAGTCAAAACAATGGACTTCTCCTGGTGAATCGAAGCCGAAGAAGGCCAAGGCGGGTTTATCAGCAAAGGTCATGGCGACAGTTTTTTGGAATGCGCGGTGTTATTCACATCGATTACCTTGAAAAGGGTAAAACGATCAGCGGCGTATATTACGCAGAGCTGCTGGATCGATTCCAAGCCGATTTGAAGCAAAAACGGCCGCATTTGGCGAAGAAAAAAGTTCTTTTTCACTAGAACAACGCACTGGCGCACAAATCCGCAGTCGCAATGGCAAAATTGCATGAGTTAGGCTACGAACTCCTCCCTCATCCAGCATATTCCCCAGATTTAGCCCCCTGCGACTATTTCTTGTTTCCAAACATGAAGAAATGGCTCGAAGGTAAGAGATTTGGGTCGAATGAAGAGGTCATCGCTGAAATAAATGTTTATTTTGAGGGGCTCGAGAACTTGTATTATTTGAGGGACATCAAAAAATTGGAGAATCGTTGGATGAAGTGTATAGAGCTAAAAGGAGACTATGTTGAAAAATAAAACGTTTTTGTACCGAAAAGAGTGTTCCTTATTTCTCGTATCATTCGCCCAGTTGCTTAAAATGTCGCTTAAATAATGTTTGTTGCCATGATCAGTGTACGAGTATGCTGACTTTCGATGTAAATGTCAGCTGTTCCAATGACTGCTTCGTAGTTGAACGTGTTGAGAGCTTTAAATACTTAGGTATTATATTGGACTCTAGGCTTAGTTAGAAAGACCATATCTCATACTTCAAGCAATATCTTAATGTCAGTTGTGAGGCAACTCTATCATCCTAACCTCTACTGCAATCCAGCTATTTTAAAATTGGTATACAATGGTTTATTTAAATCAAAACGTTAATATGGAGTGTCGTGCTGATGTGGAACACATTTCAACAAAATAGAATCTTTGATTATGAAACAAAAACATGCAATCCGCATTATTTGTAGGGTTAATCACAGAACTCCAAGTTTAGAGTTATACAAAAATCTAAAAATTATTTTCTTATGGCACTTATATTTTTCAAAGTACTAAAAAGTAATAAACGGAATATGGCGGGTGGGGTAGGACTTCCCATTTGAGCGTTTCCAGGTAGGTTTTAACGGGTTTGGCAACGTGAGGCCGAGCGTTGTCATGCTGTAGAATCACTTTTTCGTGCCTCTGCTCGTATTGTGGCCGTTTTTCGCGCAGTGCTCGGCTCAATCGCATCAATTGAAGTCGATACCGTTCCCCAGTGATGGTTTCGTTGGGTTTCAACAGTTCATAATAAATGACACCGACCTTGTCTCACCAAATACACAGCATAATCTTCGCAGCATGAATATTCGGCCGAGCCGACGATGTAGAAGTATGACCGGGCAGTCCCCATGACTTTCTTTTCTTTGGGTTGCTGTAATGAATCCACTTTTCATCACCCGTCACGATGCGATGAAGAAAGCCCTTCCTATTTTGCCGCTGGAGCAGTTGTTCACAGGCGAAAAAACGACGCTCAACGTCCCTTGGCTTCAAATCATAACGAACCCAAGTTCCTTGTTTTTGAATCATTCCAAATGCATGCAATCGTTTGGAAATGGCTTGACGGGTAACTCCTAATGCTGAAGCAAGCTGTTCTTTCATTTTGCACGGAGCCAATTCAGCGTCTTCGAAGGATTTCGGCCTTCCTTCACGCCGTCAACACGGTAGTCAACATCGAAATCGCCGTCTTTAAAACGACGGAACCAATCACGGCACGTTGTTTCACTTAAAGCAGCATCTCCTTAAACTTCTTGGAGCTCTTGATGCGCTTCAGCCGCCGTTTTCTTCGAATGAAAGAAGAAAGTCAACACTTCCCGTAAATGACGAATATTTCGTACAAAATCAGACATTGTCACACAACCAAAAGTATATGACGCCAAAACAAAATCACTAATGTGTCAAAACAGTTTATTTACCATACGATTATGTCTAAGCTCGGTTCATGACGTTTTGGATATGTCAAAATCGACCAGCACTTACTGCTGGAGCCATCATGCTGGAGAATTTAGTTGCTCACCTATTATATTTGTATTATTTTTTCTATATGTACATCCCCATCTACACATACAAATTTTCAAATTATTAAAATTAATGGTTCATTCCACTCTTGTCCTTCTGACAACAGAATGCTCCAAACTATTTCATGTCAAAACATCTACAATTTTTGTTGGATTCTTAATACCTATAAAATGTAACATTGTATACTGTTTTCATATGAAATAAGATTTTATTATTATTATTATTAATATTATTATTATTAATATTTATTTATTACTATCCGACCCGCGTGGCTTCGCTCGCTCTTCCCTCAACCATGCATGATTTCGATAATCAGTTTCCATGCTTTGGAAAACCTTGTCTACTAATTCTTCTTTTGAATTCACGATGTTGCAGAAATTTCCTGTTTCTGGATTTGTAGGTACAGTGCCGTTACCGACCTCGAGTAATTGTCTTGAAAATATGTCAGCTGTTGGATCGGTTTCAAGCTAAACTCTCATATTTGTTGTTAAATGTATTTTTTTGACTGTGCTCCAAAAAGTTGAATATTTCAAGCGAGCATGCAATTTATCAGCTGTTCTTGAGCGAGGTATAACTGGAAGCATTTGCCTGTAGTGACCGGATAGTAACACTAATGATCCACCAAATGGAACCTGATTATTTTGCAAGTCTTTCAATGTATGGTCTAATGCTTCCAATGACTTCTTGTGAGCAATTATGTACACTCATCCCATACAATGATTTTGCACGCCTGAAGAACTTTTGCCATTCCTGATGTTTTTGAAATGTTACATGTTGGGTTTTCTGTGAATTGCATGTTTAGTGGCAGTTTAAGAGCTGAATGCGCTGTTTTCCCGCCTTCCATCAACGTGGCAGCAATGCCTGAAGAAGCAAGAGCTAATGGAATATGGCCGTTTGGATTTTAGCTAGGATCAAGGAAATTAAGTACGGTTGGCCACAGCCTGTATGATGGTATCAAATGCTATCTTTTGTTCGGAAGGAGTCTCGGTGTATTTTCTTGGGCAAACAGCTGTAAGTCATTTCTATTGTATGATTGCTCTCTGAGGAGTTTTCTGTCGAATGTTGCATTGATGGACCAATTTGGTGCTGTCATTCCCAATTGTGCCAACAACTTGCCGCACATTGCAAGACAAAGAACTTCAATGAAGATTAACGCTTCACTGTAAATTTCTCCTGTGAAATCCAAGCCATGATTTTGTGTTTCTTGACGCATTCTGTGCAGAATATCTTCAGCCATACAGTTTTTGTATTTCTCCCACAATTGTATTGGTTGTGACGGGAAACACGTAGATAAAATAATTGCTCTAGAATTTGACGGTTCTCTTAGTAAGGACCGCCGATCTGCTGGTGTCAAGCTATATTTTCGTCCAGGTATGTGTCTTTTCTCGTAGCTTTCTGGATCCGTTAAATAGTTTGAAACAGCTGTAGGACTGCGGCTCAAAAGTTTTGCAATTTTGTTGACAGAATATTCACAGGCTGAATTTTTATATTGAGGGTGGCCGTGGTGTAGTGGTAACATCATCGCTTGTCACGCTACAGGTTCACGGTTCGAATCCTGATGTCAATAATCATCTATTTATTTCGCATGGAATAAATAAAAAGTCGATCAATTGCGAAAGCTTATGTCAACTCTACTGTGAAGGCATAACACTGGCAGTAGGGCGGTCATATGGCTAAAATGCAACTTGATTGTGGTGATGACATCAGGAGGACGGAAAAAAATACTGTGAATCATGAGCAACGACAAAAGCAAAAACAAACAAACTCCCCAGTTATCTGGACAGCCACCCTTGGAGTTCACTGAAACTTAATAACAGCTGAGTTTCAAACCAATTGCACCAATCTGTCTTTCTCTCTGTCTCTTCCCCTTTCCTCAAAAAAACGCCCGTGTCCTAAAAAAAGTAGTATAAGGGTATTCATAACCCCTTTCACACGTGCAAAAAATAAAAAAAAAAAAAAAAAAAATATACATATATAGTTTTAAAATATAAAAACACGCTAGTATTCGAATGTAATGTTGTGTCAAAATTTTAAGTCAAGCGACCGACTACTTTTCGAGTTTTCCGATCACAAACATACGCAGGCTGAATTTTTATATTTAAAGAAGATTTATTTACGATGTTTACTCCGAGTCGAACAAACCTTCATAGAATGGAGGAACCATATTAAAGTTTACTACCCAAATGACTGCATACGCTACGCTTGGGCGCTTTAATTATAGTTTATCAAGACTCGTAAAGAAAACACGAGTCATAACTGAATCCAAGTAGCCACAGTAAATCACATCGTAAGAGAACCACCATCAAAACCTAATCTAATCTACTCCTAACCATAACAATCCAAAAAATACCCCCGAAACTCTTAAAACATTATTTACTGTTTAATATTAGACATAAGCTGATCCTTCTAGTTTAGTTCAGCGAACATGATAAAGCACACATTATACAAATACTCGTACTTAAGTTGTTAAAAAATACTACGTCCCCCTGTTACCATATACATATGTAGGTACGTACTCGTATATATGATCAAAGTAGCTATTCACACAAAATTGTGAACAAAATAGAAAAGAAAGTATTTTTACAATCCCTGTTTAAAATCGAACATCATAAATTATACTATTAATCCATCAAAGTGTTGTCAAGGACTTAAGTGGATTTTTCAGAATGGGATGTTTATTTTTTGTCTGTGCTTTAGTACGGGTATGCCAATACGAGGTTATGTATCCACTCTGACCCCACTTCAAATAATATGAAATCCTTTTATTTTCTTAACTTTACCCAATTTTCCTGTTCAATTTCAATCCGTATTAAAAATTATTGACATCCTGATATAGAAAGTGGTTAAGGGAAAGGGAATCAAAATGGATTACCATATCCCTCCTGAATAGAGCAGTCGGGACAAAAGTCAAACATTTTTTTTATCATATTCCTCCCACGCAGAGGGTTTAGTGTTGGTGGTAGGCATTTGTTAAGGACATTCGACAGATGGATGGGTAATAAGAGAAAAAAATTATCAAGGGTTTCGCTCCCATGGTGTGTTCATAAATGGACATCGAAATGGGTTGAAATTTATGCTTATTTTCATTTTTTTTTTTTTTTTTTTTTCATTTCGTATTTATCGAAGGATATTCAAAAATGTTTATCCAGGAGGTGAGCAGGAGAATGGCAAAACAAAAGCAGCATAAAAATAAAATTTTATTTATACGGAAGAGTGATTAAATTGGATTGAATTGGATATTGATGGGTTCAGTGGTGTTGTTTGAAATTCACCCAATTTGTTTGAAGTTCTGATTTTGAATAAGTAATTGATGAAATTGTTCACTTGTATTGATGTCGTCAATAATTTATAACTCATATTAATTTCTTTTTTTTTGATTTGATCTAAAAGAAGAAGATATCAGTATGTATCATCATTACTAAAAAACTGAACTGATGGTCTTCATTCAATCTTAACATTTTTGACAGATCTTTCCGATTTAACGATGAAGCATGAAAATGTTTCACGTCCCGAGGATTTCGGAGCAAATAACTCTAGTGAGGATAAGGATATACAAATTGTACAGCATGTCGAACCATATTGAGAATCCTACAAAATTTGAAGTTTCTGACTTAAGCGATTGCTGAAATAAAAAACTTCAAAAATCATTATTTTACGACCCACTCTCCCTCACTCAATCACTCATAAGCAGAGTTATCATCAAAACCTATAGGACACTTCCCCTGTATATAGAACCTTGAAAATTGGTATAAAGGTAGAATTTGGTATGTAGATCAAGGAAACAAAAATAAAAAATGGGGCTTTTTGACATGGTTCCCAAAAAATTAGCGGCTCGAAAGTCAACATAGAACCTTGGAAATTGTGTACATAGGTAGTGCTTGGGGTATAGGCAAAGTGTAAGATAAGTACAATCATCTCTTAAATGAAGCGGGGTAAGGGTCTGTCACTATGGTGTAAGGTCATCATATATCCAGTCAACGCAGAATACTGAAATTCGGTACAAAAGTAGTAAAATGAGCGGGAGTCAGGGTTTGTAATGATTACGGCATCATGCATAATGTCATTTTAAAGGCATTGGTACTTAAATAAATTTCAGAACTTCTAACCCAATTCGAAAATTTGGTACATATTATGTTTCTTGGGTCTTAGATTTAGTGTTAGAAACTTTTTAGGGGTTAGTAGATGGACAGACCGAAAGACAGACAATTGACTCTCAATATAAATGATCCGTTCTTACTTACACTTAGTCACAAAAATAAGTATACAGTACGGCATAAGAAGTTTAATGAACGAAAACACCCACTCGAATTAATTTTAATTCAATAACCGATATATATTTTTATAAGTAAAGCTAATATCAGACGATTTGTGTATACACAAATTTTTCTGTATAAATTTGTCATAAAAATACACAAACCGTCTGAACCATAAATTTGAGGACCACAAATGGCAAACACAAACGATTTGTGGATCATTTGGTATCGAATCCGCAAACCGAATTTGTCTACATACACAAATCGTCTGATCGGGTACATTAATTTATGACTATTTGTGTATATTTGATTAGCATTTGCGTATGTCACATCATTTGTGTATTCTGAAAATTGGTGCATACACAAATTTCGTGCGCATACACAAATGATTTTGACAATTCAGTTGAATTTGAAGTTCGCATGAGTTTTAATTCTCAATAAAATAAATAAAATTGTTTGTTGGATTCCGGATTTTGGTGAGTATTTATAAATTGTATTGAATTCTTTTTATTTTTGTTGTCTGCGTAGTTTATTCTATTGCTTTTTATGGAAAATTGTTCACAGCAAAATGAGTGACATTGAATTCCATAAATTGCCAAAAACGAAAAGACGGAATTACGAGGGCAAGGTGAAAAGTTCTCGGCCTGACAATGAAAGACTGCGATTTTCAGTTAAAAAATGATTTTATTTTTCTACATAATCTCCCTTGACTTCAACACACTTGGTCCAGCGTTTCTCCAACATCAGTATTCCTTCTCGGAAGTGAGAGTCTGGAAGGCTGTGAAAATATTCATCTACGGACCTCTCAACTTCTGCATTGTATGCGAAGCGCTTCCCATAAACAAATTTCTTCAAGTTTGGGAACAGATGGAAGTCTGAGGGTGCGAAATCAGGTGAATAGGGGGGATGGCTGAGCAAATCGTACCCCTAATCCTGCAGTTTTCCCATCGCTAACGCACACTTGTGTACAGGTCCATTGTCCTGGTGAAAAATGATTTTTTTTCTTCTTCAAGCCAGGCCTCTTCTCGCGAATTCTGGCATCCAACTGGTCAAGAAGGTTGGAGTAATATTCGTCTATAATTGTTCTGCCTTTCTCAAGGTGATCAATTAACAGGATCCCTTTCGCATTCCAAAACACACTTGCCATGACCAGCAGTCGCGATTTGTCGATGAAAGTGACGAAAAACACTAGTTTTGAATTGTATTTTTTTTTTTTTTTTTTCAGAAAATAAAATAAAACAAAATCGAATTGAAAGAAATGTATTTTATTTTAGTGAAAAAAAAGAAGGAAAACGAAACAGCGAACTGCGATAAATATTTAAATATTTTGGTATTGCCACTCCACTTGATCCTCCTCGACAAAGTAGTCCTCGAACTCTTTTTGCACCTTTTCGGCGTCGATTGTGACCTCCATTCGTGCGGTGACCGACTGCAGCGGATGTAGCGTTGCGTCAATCGTAACACCTCGCCATCCAGCATGAACCAGGTTGCTATTGTTGTCGTATCTGTCGAGGGAGAGGGCAGGTGCGTACGTCCCCTTATTTGTGGTCAACAAGTAATTGTGAAGCGCACAGCACGCGAGCGCCACTTTTTTCGATTTTTCTACGTTCAAATTGATTGGCTTCCGGAGATAATTGAAGACGCGTTGCAACATTGTGAGACCACGTTGGGCGTACGGCTTCAAGATGTTCGGCCGCAGAGCAAATGCATCGTCAGCAACGAGAACATACGGAAGAGGTGTTTCACGGCCGGGCAGTTCTTTCCGTGGTGGCAAGCAAAGCTGTTGGCTGTCCATCACTTGCCCACAAGTGCAGCGGTTGAACACGCCGCCATCGGAAAATCGACCGTTACGACCAACGTCGACATAAAGCAATTTGTATTCGGCGTCCGCGATACCCATTAATACGATGCTGTGCGTGCCATTACAATTATAAAAAATGCTACCCGCATTTCGTGGCGCACCATCATGGCGTGCTTGCCGTCGACAGCGCCAATGCAATTGGGGAATTGCCACAGCTCGTTGAATTGATGCGCTATGGCCTCCCAACCGGCCACTGTTGTAGGCGTCTGTTTACAAAAAGTTTTATATGAGAATTTGAATTGAGAATATGATGTAAGCACTAGCCTTCAGGAAGTCGTCCACAAGAACTTTATAGATTGCATCCAGCACTTCCGGAATAATGGTGGAGATGGTATTCTCTAGAATGCGGAAGAGATACTGGAGCGAGCGAAAATTGTCGCCAGAGGCCAGAAAGCGCAGCGTCAAGACCAGGCGCACACATGCTGGAAAGCTGGCGCGCATAACAGTATTGGCTTTCTGAATGTACGGTGCTACCAAAGCAAGCAAATTATCGAACTGAACGGCGGACATTCGGACGAAATTGCGATACAATTGCGGCCAAGCTAAGGTTTTCTCCAACAAGTACGGCGCTTGCGTGGCAACTTGACGACGTTTTGTTGGCTTTCGTCTTCCTCTTCACTATCGAGTAAATAAGCAGTCAAAATAATCGCAACACATTTTTCTTAAACATTGTTATATTTTGACACCAGAACGAATCGAAGCAATGGAGCAAATATTTTTTTTTATTTAATTATTTAATTTTATTGAATATACGTCAACACGTGTTCGAATTAAAACAAATCTGACATAAGCACAAAACGTACACAAATTCCATTTGTGTAGAAATACACAAATCGTCTGAACCACAAATCTGTATACAAAAAATGTCGGAGAGCAACTATTTGATGCTTTCTCTTTCTTCCTCATCCTGACAGCTCCTGCAGTAGTCCGGGGAGTTTATGCTTAGTCTATTGGCCATAGATCCGATCGCGCAATGCCCTGTCATTGCAAGGGTAACTCCATTTTCCCCGGGACAATAAACCATTCGTTGGAAAGGGAAAATTACGATCAATCCAATGGGTGACGAGGGCAATAAAAAGATGGACGAGCGAAAAATTGTGGACAGGGCGGAGGAAAATCTTAAAGGCTGGAAGGTAATTTGAATTTTCATTTATTTCTCATTTTTTTTTCTGGAAATTTTGGTGAAGAGTTGGAAGCATTTAAAACGAGCGCATGCGGCACAAAAAGGCGCTTTTTTCTGGTAATAATAGTAGCGGAAATTCGAATACCAGACTAGCGGATGAAGGAAGAACGGAAACAGCCGGAGAAGGGACACTAACAGAGGCACGACGAACATCACATTTACATTCGGGGTGACCATCAATACCCCCCTCGAGAAGTGTAAAAATATAATAATAAGTGAATTTATTTTTCTCCTTAATGTATGCATTTTGTTCAATCAAATTCGAATAGAAATGGCATGGTCGTGGATTTTAATTATTAACGCTAATTGGATACTGAATACGAACTACAAATTCATGCCTAGGTATATTGCCTTCTAAATTCGAGTACATCCGTAAGTAATTGAGTACTTTCCAACTTTTTCGACTTAAAATTTGTATTACTTCACCCCACGAGAGCACAGATTTGTATCCAGGATTGAGCATGTTCGTATTGGGACTTTTCACAAACCTAGCAGGCATCCTTATATCGCGAGCTTCCGGAACAGTGGTGAACTCCAACTATGTCTGTCTTTCATTTTAGCGACAGTACATTACATTGGTCGCTGAGCTGCTCCAATTTTGGAAATAGTGAAGTTTTTAGTAGATGACGAAGCAAAATCTTAGGAAAACGATGATCCGTCAAATCTACTCGTAACAGTTTTAAAAGTATAGCCTCAATGCGAACACGCGTAAAAGAGGCAGGCCCGTTTTCACGTATATTATATGTGTACGTCAATATGATTTCTGGTAGTCTAAATATATGTTTTAGAAAATACTAGCGATATACATAATTTCATCATATTCTTCAAATTCCCAGACCTGTCCAGCGTAACACTTAATCAACCTTACAGTTACCTCGTGAAGTTTATACAGGGTGGCGCACGAATCGTGCTACAAAAACCAAACGTAATAACTTTTTTTTCTGTGTGAGTAATCGGCTTATTTTTTTTTATTTTGCATGTTGCTATTTAGATATATTGGGTCAATAACTTAATTCGTGCGGTTTGCTAAGAGATGGCGTATTGTGCCTGAAAAAGTGTTTTTGCGGGGAGTTCTTCTTCATTACTTTAATATGAAGAAAACTGCTGCCGAAAGTCATCGTATTTTGGTGGAAGTTTATGGTGAACATGCGCTAGCTGAGCGAACGTGCCAAAAGTGGTTTGCACGATTTAAAAGTGGTGATTTTGGCTTGGAAGACGATGAACGTCCTGGGCAGCCAAAAAAGTTTGAAGATGAAGAACTGGAAGCTTTACTCTATGAAGATTGTTGCCAAACACAAGAAGAGCTCGCAGAATCTTTGGGTGTCAATCAAGCAGCCATTTCAAAACGTTTAAAAGCAGCTGGATATATTCAAAAGCAAGAAAATTGGGTTCCACATGAACTCAAGCAGAGAGACGTCGAAAGGCGGTTTTGCATGTCCGAAATGTTGCTGGAACGCCACAAAAGGAAGTCATTTTTGCATCGGATTGTTACTGGTGATAAAAAATGGATCCATTACGACAACCCCAAGCGCAAAAAATCATATGTGAAACCCGGCCAACCAGCCAAATCAACGGCAAAGCCGAATATCCATGGCGCGAAGGTAATGCTCTGTATTTGGTGGGATCAGAAGGGTGTGCTGTATTATGAGCTGCTAAAACCGGGTGAAACCATCAATAGACAACGCTACCGAACACAATTAATCCGTTTGAAGAGAGCAGTAGCCGAAAAACGCCCGGAATATGCGACCAGACACGAGGCAATAATTTTCCATCATGACAACGCTCGGCCCCACGTTGCTATTCCGGTTAAGAACTATTTGGAAAACAGTGGATGGGAAGTTTTACCCCACCCGCCTTATAGCCCAGACCTTGCCCCTTCTGACTACCATTTGTTCCGGTCGATGCAGAATGCCCTCACTGAAATACGGTTCACATCACAGCAGAATATCAAAAATTGGCTTTATTCATTCTTGGCTGCCAAGCCGGCGCAGTTCTTTTGGGATGGGATCCACAAATTGCCAAAAAGATGGGAAAAAGTCATAGCTTCAGATGGGCAATACTTTGAATAATACTATTTTACATGTTTTTCTTAAAAAAACGTTCAAATTTTGACAAAAAAACAGCACGAATTAAGTTATAAACCCAAAATTAAAATGAATACTGGGGATACCAAAAAGATGATTTGGATAGTGCAGCGGTACCATGCTTTGCAGTCCTTCACTTCCGTCCAAAGGTAATTTAGGCGGGAGTTTGGCGGCACTTCCCCGAGTAGATGTGTTTGCCGAATCTGGAAGCATCGCACGATTACCATACCATCGAGATCCCTATGTTCAGGTTCAAGACACAATCGCCGTTGTAGCATCGTCAATTCAGGCAAACCCAAGCGTTTCGAGTTTGGAGTTAGCAGACGGTCATTACAACGGATAATTCATGACGACTTAAAGTTGTTTCCGTACAAAGTCCAAATTACAAGCAAGTTAAACCCTCTGGATTTGCTTATTCGCCTGGAGTTTTGCCAAAAAATTATTGAAATGACCGAAGAAGACAACAGCTTGATAAATTGCATGTTTATATCTGATGAGGCTCTTTTTGATTTAAACGGCAATGTAAACAAGCAAAATTGCTAAGTCCATTACAATAATAATTGAAGCGATCTGGACTTCAACCCTTCAGGCCCCAATGAATAATTTTCTGATCAGGTGTAGCATATGCGTGGATGAGCGTGGATGTCATTTACGGTCTATCATCTTCAAAAACAATTAGTTATATAAAATAAAATTATATTTTCTATACAATAAAAAAAAAAAAATAAAATACATTGATTTAAAAAAAAAGTTATTTGAATTTCTTATTGTAGCACAATTGGTGCGCAAACCTGTACTTGAACTTCGTTGTATTTTTTTTTTTTTATAATTTGCGCGCGCCAAATGGGATATGAATACCATTAAATTATTTCAGGGCACGGGCGTTTGTATAAATTGAGAGAGAGAGAGAGAGAGAGATAGATTGGTGTAGTGGGTTTGAAACTTAGGTGGTATTAAGTTTCAGTAAACTCCAAGGGCGGCGTCCAGATAACTGGGGAGCTTGTTTGTTTTGCTTTTTTTGTCGTTGATCTTGATTCACAGTATTTTGTTCCCTCCAACTGATGTCATCATCACAATCAAGTTGCATTTAAGCCATATGACCACCCTACTGCCAGTGTTATGCCTTCGCAGTAGAGTTGACTAAGCTTGAGATCAGGATTTGAACCGTCAACCATCCTTTCTACTCAAAACTTGTTTGCAAGTGCTGTTGATAGCTTTATTTGATTCTTTCAGTTTAGCGAAAATTACAATCTCGGAATAAGAATTACCCCTAAGTACTGATATATTATAGTTTAAATGTATTTTTTCCATGGTGATGGTAGTATTGTTATACGTGATTCCGCCTTTTACGTGTGAAACGAGGTCATCCAAATAAATGCAGAAAAGTAGAGGACTTAATTTGCAACCCTGCTTGACTGCCGTGAAACCTTTGCTATCAATTGAAAATCTATGTACATTAACTTTGCTAAAAGAAAATGCTAATATATGTTGGAGGTGTGACAATTGCACAATTAACTCTACTTCGGTATGCTACCAACAATTTTTTTTTTTTTATAATTTGCACGTATGAAAGGGGTTATCCCTTATACTAATTTTTGGGACACGGGCGTTTTGAGGAAAGGGGAAGAGACAGAGAGAAAGACAGATTGGTGTAGTTGGTTTGAAACTCAGCTGGTATTAAGTTTCAGTGAACTCCAAGGGTGGCTGTCCAGATAACTGGACTCTTTTTCCATCCTCCTGATGTCATCATCACGATCAAGTTGCATTTTAGCCATATGACCACCCTACTGCCAGTGTTATGCCTTCGTAGTAGAGTTGACATAAGCTTTCGCAATTAATCGACTTTTTATTTATTTCATGCGAAATAAATAGATGATTATTGACATCAGGATTCGAACCGTAAACCTGTAGCGTGACAAGCGATGATGTTACCACTACACCACGGCCAGTGATCTGTCTATCTCTCTAAATGAATTGAGATCCAAGTTTGATAATTTTAAAAATATTCTCTGTGCAGCTAAATCAAAAACCAAATCTAAAATCAATACCGATGCTCAAATCGAATCGCAAGTTGTTACACAATCAAGGCTAAAGCAAACAGTTACCGAACTTTCTCGCTTATCATAAGAATAGATCAATACTTTCCTCTCCTTCTATTCCATGCATGAGTGCAATCAATCCCTCCAAAGGTTATGACTCATCCTCACTTCCGAAAGTGCGTGCTGTAAAAACTAACAATAGTGCAAGTACTGCTTCTATTGATGTTAATCAAGAGAGTGCAACCGCTCACAATTGAAATGTAACTGTGTTGTGCCTACTAAAACTGCTGCTGCTATTAGTCGCGATGATACCATTTTTAATGATGCTTTTACTACCTCAGTGGGAGAGACTAATGCTACTCCCAAACCAATGAACCCTGATTTCGGAGGTTGGTATTTTGCACTGTTTTGTTGCTGTACTCTGGTTAATCTAGACAGTTTCGTCGATACTTTTGCTTATGCTGTCGGTACCGTGTCTGACTCAAACCAAATGGTGGCTTAAATTTGACTATTAGGCCTAAACCGAAAGTAATAATGGGTACTAATAATGAAATCAATAACATTGGTGTTATACGTAAGCGTAAATGGTTTCACTTAGGGAGTTTTCGTCCAGCTACATCGGAAGCTACGAGTATTACTGAGTACTTGGCCTCAAAAATCAATGTTAGCTCATTAAGTGAGATGGAGTTGTACAGAATTTAAAATCGGTAAACTTTGAAATTGGAATACCAGCTGAATATAAGGATGCTATATGTGAGGTAAATAAAGGGTGGTTAAATTTTAAGGGCCGATGTTGAATGTGAACCATACCTAAACGTCAAGTTTTTTTCTGCATTTCATTTGACATTTCTCAATTTCAGACTAACTCAATTTGAACCATGGAAAGATACACAATCGAGCAACGCGTTAAAGTTATTCAGGCTTATTATGAAAATGGGCGTTCAAATCAAAATGCATACCGTGCATTTCGTAATTCTTTCGGTCAATTTAATCGTTCAAATGTGCGTACAATCGGAAAAATCGTGCAAAAATTTGTGCAAACTGGGTCTGTAGGAGATGTGAAAACACCAGTGCATGCTCGTACTGCAGAAAATATTGCTGCTGTTCGCGATAGTGTGGCTGAAGAGCCGCCCACCTCAACTCGTCGTCGTGCCCAACAATTGCACCTCTCACGCTCGTCGTTGATGAACATTATGCACAAAGACTTGCATTTACGCGCTTACAAGGTGCAATTGACTCAAGAATTAAAGCGTCGTCAATGGTCACAATGGTGGCAAGAAATGTCAACAGTGGATGATCAATTTTCGAAGAAAATCATCTTCAGTGATGAGGCACATTTTCACCTCAGTGGATTCGCCAATAAGCAGAATTGCCGCATTTGGGCGAATCATAATCCAAGAGTGATTGTCGAAAAACCAATGCAACCACAAAGAGTGACTGTTTGGTGCGGTTTATGGGCTGGCGGCATCATCGGGCCGTATTTTTTCCAAAATGTGGCCGGTCAGGCAGTTACTGTGAATGGTGTTCGCTATCGTGAGATGATAACGAACTTTTTATGGCCCGAATTGGAAGATATGGATGTGGACGATATGTGTTGTGAGCTAG